>PVJD01014800.1:0-27585 GCA_004026545.1 Mormoops blainvillei
TCCTTCCTTCCTTCCTTCCTTCCTTCCTTCCTTCCTTCCTTCCTTCCTTCCTTCCTTCCTTCCTTTCTTTCTTTCTTTCTTTCTTTCTTTCTTTCTTTCTTTCTTTCTTTCTTTCTTTCTTTCTTTCTTTCTTTCTTTCTTTCTTTCTTTCTTCTTTCTTTCTTCTTTCCCTTTCTTCATTGGCTTATAACAAACCATGCATTATCTCAGTTTCAAAGAGATGAAGCATGACTTAACTGGGACTCCTACTCAAGGTTTTACAAGGTTTCAATTTACATGTCAGACCAGTTGCACTCCTTTCTAGAGTTTGGGATCTTTCTTCATGTTCATATGGCTTTTCTTTAAGTTTCAGGTATTATTATGTTGTTGAGAATTTTATTTTATTTTTTCTAATTGTTGTTCAAGCACAGCTGTCTCCATTTTCTGCCTACCACCTTCCCCTGCACCCCCCCACACACCTCTCACCCTCAATTCTATACACCTTTGGCTTTCTTCATGGGTCCTTTATATGTTTCCCTTGACAACCCATCCCCTTAGTTCTCCCTTATCCCCCTCCTCCCTTCCCTCTGATTACTGTCAGTTTGTTCTTTGTTTAAACGTCTCTGGTTATATTTTGCTCACTTGTTTTTATTGTTCATTAGGTTCCACTAATAAGTGAGATCATACGGTATTTTTCTTTCACCACCTGGTTTATTTCACTTAGCGTAATGCTCTCCAGTTTCATCCATGCTGTTGTGAAGGGTAGTAGCTCCTTCTTCCTTTCTTCTGCATAGTATTCCATTGTGTAAGTGTACCATGGTTTTTTGATCCACTCATTTACTGATGGACACTTAAGTTGCTTCCAGCTCTTGGCTATTGTAAATTGTGCAGTTATGAACATTGAAGTGCATAGGTTCTTTTGAATTGGTGTTTCAGGACTCTTAGGGTATAACGCTAGCAGTGGAATTGCCAGGTCAAAAGGCAGTCCCATTTTTAGTATTTTGAGGAAATTCTATGCTGTTTTCCACAGTGGCTGCACCAGTCTGCATTCCCATCAACAGTTTACTAGGGTTCCCTTTTCTCCACAGTCTCACCAGCACAGGTTTGTTGATTATTTTATGATAGCCACTCTTACTAGTATGAAGTGGTATCTCATTGTGATTTTAATTTGCATCTCTCTGATGGCTAGTAATGCTGAGCACCCTTTCATGTGTTTCTGGGCCTTCTGTATGTCCTCCTTGGAGAAGGGTCTGTACAAGCTCTTAGTTTTTGCCCATTGATAATGATATTGGCACTAGGTTTCTCATGCATGGCCTTTATTATGTTGAGGTATACTCCCACTACTCCCACTTTGCTGAGTGTTTTTATCCTTAAGAGGTGACATACTTTATCAAATACTTTTGCTGCATCTATTGATAAGATCATGTGAGTTTTGTTGTTCCTTTTGTTTATGTGTTTTATTACATTTATTGATTTGTGAATATTATACCATCCAAGCATCCCTGGGGTGAATCCCACTTGATCATGGTATGTGATCTTTTTAATGTATTGCTGAATGTGGTTTGCAACTATTTTGTTGAGGATTTTAGAATCTGTGTTCATCAGCGATATTGGTCTGTAGTTTTCTTTTTTGTTATGTCTTTAGCTGGTTGGAATTAGGATGATGCTGGCTTCATAAAAAGAGTTTGGGAGTCTTCCCTCTTCTTGGATTTTTTGGAATATTTTGAGAAGGACAAGGGTTAGCTCTTCCAGAAATGTTTTGTAAAACTCTCCTGTAAAACCATATGGTCCATGGTTTTTGTGTGCTGGGGTTTTCTGATTACTGCTTTATTTCACTAGCTGTTGTTGGTCTGTTCAGGCTTTCTACTTCTTCTTCATTCAGTTTTGGAAGATTATATTTTTCTAGAAATTTGTCCATTTCACCCAGGTTTTCAAATTTCTTGGCATATAGTTGTTTGTAGTAATTTCTTACAATACTTTATATTTCTCTGGTATCAGTGTAATTTCTCCTCTTTCTGATTTTATTTATCTGCATCCTATCTCTTTTTTTTTTTTTCTTGATGATTCTGGTTACAGGCTTGTTGATTTTGCTTATCTTTTCAAAATAACAGCTGCCTGGACTGTTTGATCCTTTGAATTGTTCTTTTAGCCTCTATGTCATTTAATTCTGCTCATTTATTTTCCTTCCTTTTACTCACTCTGGGTTTCGTTTGTTGTTGTTCCTCTAATTTTTATAGATGTAGAATTAGGTCATTTATTTGAACTTTATCTTTTTCAGGTATGCCTGTATTGCCCTGAACTTCCCTCTCAGGAGTGCCTTCATTGTGCCCCATAGGATTTGAGTTGTTGTGTGTTCATTTTCATTTCTTTCCAAAAACTTTTTGATTCCTTCCTTGATGTCATCATTTATCCATTCACTACTTAATATCCTGTTATTCAGTCTCTGTGCAGTTAAATGTTTTTGAGTTTTTTCCTTGACTCTGGTTTCTCCTTCAAGCAACTGTGGTCTGCGAAAATGCTTGATGTGATTTCAATTTTCTTGAATTTGTTGAGGCTTGTTTTGTGTCCTATCATGTGACTTATCTTTGAAAATGTTCCATGTGCATTTGAAAAGAATGTGTTTTGCTTCTTTGGGGTGAAAGGTTCTGTATTTATCAATTAAACCTTTTTGATCTAGCATGTCATTCATTGCCACAATGTACTTGTTGATTTTTTGTTTGGAAGATCTGTCCACCATTGACAGTGGTGTGCTAAAGTCCCCTTCTGTAAGTGTATTGCTGTGGATGTCTTTCTTGAAGTCCTCTAAGATTTTCCTTTTATGGTTGAGTGTTCATATGTTGGGTGCATATAAGTTTACAATGTTTATAACTTCTTGAGGGATTCTTCTTTCTGGAATGGTGAAATAACCTTCTTTGTCTCTTTTTATGGCCTTTGTTTTTAAATCTATTTTGACTGATATAATTATTGTTACCCCAGCTGTTTTTTCCCGTCCATTTGCTTGGAATATTTTTTCCCATCCCTTCACTTTCAGTCTGTGTCTGTCTTTTGTTCTGAGATGGGTCTCTTGTAGGCAGCACATGTGTGGGTCATGGTTTCTTCTCCATTCAACTACCTTATGTCTTTTCATTGGAGCATTTAATCTATTTACAGTTAAGGTTATAATTGATAGGTACTTATTCATTGCCATCCCCCACTTTGTACCTGTGTTTCTCTGTCCTCTCTCTCTCTCTCTCTCTCTCTCTCTCTCTCTCTCTCTCTCTCTTTTTCTTCATTCCATAAAGCAGTCCCTATAGAATGTCTTGCAATGCTGGTTTGCTGGAGGTGTATTCTTTTAACTTTCTTTTGTCTGGGAAACTCCTTATTTCACCTTTCATTTTAATTAAGAGCCTTGCTGGGTAGAGTAGTCTTGGTTGTGGGCTTTTGCTTTTCATTACTTGGAATATTTCTTGCCATTCCCTTCTTTGTTGTAGTGTTTTTATTTAGAAATTAGCTGCTTGTCTTATTGGAGTTCCTTTGTATGTTACTTCCGGTTTCTCCCTTGCTACCTTTAAGATTATTTCTTTGTCTTTAAAATTTGGCATTTTAATTATGATGTGTCTTGGAGTAGGACACTTTGGGTTCGTCTTGATTGGGACCCTCTGTGTTTCCTGAACTTGTGGGACTTTTCTTCTCTCAGGTTAGGGAAGTTTTTCTGTCATTATTTTTCAAACAGGTTTTCTATCCCTTTCTCCTTTTCTTATCCTTCTGGTATTCCTATGATTTGAATGTTGTTGCATTTCATGTTGTCTTGCAGTTCCCTTAAGCTATCTTCATATTTTTTAAGTATTTTTCATCCTGGTGCTCTACCTGGTTATTTCTTTCACTTTGTCTTCCAACTCACTAATTCGGTCCTGCTCTTCGTCCAGCCTGCTTGTAATTCCTTCTAGTGTATTTTTATTTCAGATATTATATTCTTCATTTCTTCCTGGTTCTTGTTTATAGTTTCTATTTCCTTTGTAATACTGTTGTAGTTTCCACTCAGTTCCTTGTAGTTGTCTGTGAGTTCCTTGAGCATTCTTATAACCATACTTTTGAATTCCATATCTGATAGTTTGGTCGCATCCATTACATTTAGCTTTTTTACTGGGGCATCATCCATTCCTTTTGATTACAGGTTCTTTCTTTGTTTCCCCATTTTAAGTGACTCTTTTTGTTTGTTTCTGTTATTCCAGATGCTCTACTCTGCCAGCTGTCTTTGTGGGGTGAACTTGTGTGGTAGGGGTTCTGTGGGACTCAGTGGTGGGGTCTCTTTGATCTCCTTGTCTGGATGCTCTAGGGTTGCCCTTTCCTTGGTTTGTGTGGGCTCCCTTGTTGTAGTTGGGCTTTACCTGTTTATGGCTCTTTTGTTGGTGGGTTCCTCCCTCCAGTGGGCCTACTGGTAGTCACAACTCCCACCTTGTCTTGTATGCTGTTGTAGAGGTGTTGGTTAAGAAAACAGTATTACCAGACAACCAAACTTATGCCAGCAAAAAGAACCCTCCTACCACATCAGCAGTCTGAACCACAATTGAACTAAGATTAATAAAGTTTCATAGGGATTACAGTTATTATAAGATATGACCAAAGGAATATGAGATGATTAAAAGAGGAGAAAATGTTGTTGTGCAGTAAGATGGAGGATCATTGAAAAGAGTTGGAGTAGAACTGAGGCAAAGAAAAGGAGTGAGAAAAATTTACAATATAAGTAAAACACAAAAGGGTGATGGGAACAATGGGGTAAGAAGAAGGAAAAGCATAGTATTAAGTTTGATGTGAAATTGAAAAGGTACTGGACCAATGGGAGCAAAATTACTGAAAAACCTGCAGGGTTGATAGAAACAACAGTTAAATGAAGTTTAATAAATGTGGACTGGGAATAACGATATTGTAGAAAAGTGAAAAATGAATGTGAGATGTCTACCATAAAGAAAAATACTTTTGAAAGGATGAGGGAAGCAAGCTAATAAGAGTAAGGTGTAAAGCCCATGTTTAGAGCATGGAGAAAAGAAAGAAAAAAAGGGAGAGAGAAAATAATGAAATAAAATTCCTCACTCAACTGATCAGGGTCAAGGGGAAGGCAGAATGGAGTAAGACAATGTGAGAGTATTCTATGGGATTTAAAGTACAAACAAGTTGTGAACAAATAGGAGATACTTTAGAGAAGTACAGCAATAACCATGATATTTCACTCAACTAGCCACTGTTTATGAAAGGTGAAAAAGAAATAAGACTCTTATTAGAAGGGAAAAAGAAAGTGAGCTGTCTTAAGAACACTTATGTGAGGTTAAATGGAGGAGAAATAGTGAGAGTAAGGGATAGAAACTTGGTGTAGTGTGAGAGAAAACAAAGTTAACCACAACAGTAATAAAGCTCAGGATGATGGTGAAATGTATTAAGACCAGGGAAGGATGCTGTGTGGCATTTGTAATAACAATAGTATGATAAGAAATATATAATCTGAATAAAAAGAATAAAAAGTAGTACACCAAGAGTAGTGTGTTATTTGGAATACAAGCAAAGTGAAAGCAGAAAAATTAAAGTGCAATATGAAAGGAAATTTTTAAAAAGTCAAACAATAAAAACAAACAAAACAAAAATACTAAATAAATGGAAAGATGAGCAATAATAATAAAATGGAAGTTCTGAAGGAGAGTAAAGTGAAATTGTCTCAGCTGCTGGTATTTGCCTTCCGACTTATCTCTGGATCTGTCTGAGGTTTTCTCACAGCTCCAGGTATTATTGTCTTACTCTTGACATTAAAAAAAAAGACATAAAAAAACTTCCTACTGATTTTAAACCTGCAGATCTTGTTTTGCAGTCTTCCTGGATCCTGCAGGCAGAGGGGGGCCTGGCTCTGGATTTTTTTTTTCCCTTTCCTGTGGTTCTGGGAGAATGGAGGCTCAGCCTGGGCTACAATATTCACAGGTGCCAGTTTCCAGCCCATGCCCTCAGAGCACTGTGCAGACAGTACTGTCCACTCTGTGCATCTGTGGCAGGCTGGCGTTGATGATCCACTTCATTTTGCAATCCTTTGATCCATCAGTGAGGTGCACTGAGTGGGAGCAAATCGCACCCTCTCCTCTTTGTTGGCCTGGCCACTGGGTGAATGCGAGATCCCTGCATGGCAGCTCAGTTCCCCTAATGAACAAAGCCTTTCTGGGGGCTGCTGCCTCTCTGAGCCCCTGCTGCCCCATTTTTATCAATCCATGAGGCATCCTGAGTGGGAGCAAGTCACACCCCCTACTCCTTCCTCTTTGCTGACCTGGCCACTGTGAGTGTGAGTTCTCTGCACAGCGACCCAGATCATCTTTTGAGAAATTCCCCTTGGGCACCACCTGCCACTCCTAACAAGTGCCCAGTTTTCCACACATCCAACTCTCTGACCAGTCCAGAGTCTATCTTGGTCGGGACCAGTAGAGGCCCTTCACTTCTCCCAGTTCCAGATGTTACCTGGCTCCCCAAATTTTTTAGTGCTGTTCCACCCAGTGACCACTGCCCCAGCCATGGTACACTGCCAGTTTTGTACCACTCACTGCATTTTTATCCCCCCAGCAACTTCATGCATCCAGGTCTCTCCTGGCATGGGTCTGGGACTTCCTCACTCTGGGAGGGGGAAGGAGCTACTAGGTTGCTATCACTGACCTGGTTCTCTGCCAATGCCCCCACAGCAGCTGTGGTCTCCAGCACAAGGCCTGGTGACCTTCCCATCAGCCTACAAAATCTCCTTACTGCCCATTTTTATGGGTCTTTCACACTATAGCTTCCAAACTTCATATCAGCTGGGATTCTGTTGGCTGTTCACTCTATTCTTTGGAAGATGGGATAGGTGCCCCAGTTGGGTACCCAAGCAAGTGGCTCAACTCCCACCTACATCACCACCATCTGTTTTTTTCCTTGGCTTTTTTTAAAAGATCACTTTGCTAGGTGAAGAATGCATTGTAAAGGTATAAGAGTGGAAACAGATCATTAGAAAGTATTCACAGAAGTCTAAGTAAGAGACAACAGCAGCCTGTCACAGAAGTGTAAGTAAGAGATAATGTCAATAGGCATTGTGAGAAGTGAGTGGATTAGAGAGATTCTTAAGAGGTACGATTGATGGAACATGGAGATCCATTATATGTAGTAAGTGAAGGAGATAATGGAGTCTAGAATAACTGCCAGTTTTCTAGTCGGGAAACTGGGTATAAGATGGGACAGCTTACTGAGATGGACAATACTTGGGAAGAATGTTGCCAAATTGTTTGGGATATTGGGAACTTATTTACAACTAATCATGCTTTTCATATCACCACCAACAAGCATGTGTTCTGTGTCTATGTAAAATAACTTAAAATCACTTTGAAGCATTTCCTCTGAGTCTATTTTTACTATAAATAGCAAACCTATTTTCTTCAAGTGGAACCCACATTATCTAAGTATTATTCCTAAATTCTTGTTCTGCATTCTTTTAGAAAAAATGTAGATGTTCTTTCTAACTCCAAGTTTGTAATCCCTTTGTCATTAAATCCACAGGAACCATGATTACTCATTCTGAAGATAAACTGACTGATTTATCACCTTATTTATTCATACATTAAGTCAATGTTTATTGAAGACCTGCTTTGTGTCAAGGATCTCTGCTGGCCATTGGGGACATAGAAGGATAACATGGGCCACCACAACCATCCATCCATCCATGCATCCTCTCCTTCCTTTAGTTACCACTATTTCTCCATTCTAATATATTTTATTGCCCAGAGCTACCAAAAAAGAGAAGTTCTGGCTCACTTGTAGAACTGGGTAATAAATAAGGTGAGGGAAAATTGGATACTGAAGAAGGAGGATGGAAGAAAATCTAAATAAAACCAATTGTTTAACAGACACATGTTTCAAGGGGTTCATTCAACCCCAGTGACCAATAACATCTTGTGTATGGGCCACTGTAACATCCACTCCACTCCTACTCCTGTTACTTGCAATCCATTCTCTCCAGAGTAGCCACAAGGATCTTTTAAATGACTAAAACAAGTATTTTCCCATGTTTAAGCTTCCAGTGGTTTCCCATCAGTCGTCAAATAAAATCCACATACCTTTCCATGTTCTTGCAGAAACCTGCCTGTCTTTATAGTCTTACCTGTCACCCTTATTCTCCTGGGTCACTCTGCTTTAACCCTCAGACCTTTTCCCTATTATTTTAAGAAGCTAAGTGTTTCCCCAATGTTTTCCCATGCTGTCCTCTCTGCTTGGAATCTGTTCTGTGATCTTGGTAGGTCTACCTCTTTCTTATCATGTAGGTCTGAATTCAGATGCTGCCTACATAAGGAGATCTTTTCTGATCACATCATTTGCTTATTATTTGTTTATTTGCTTATTATATGGCCTTTAACAAAAAGTCCATGAAAGGCAGAATAATATCTATTATTTTCACTCATGTATCCCAAGTTCTTCCACAGTACCTGACCCATAGTATGGACTCAATACATTTTTGTTAAATGAATAAAGAAGTGAGTTAATGGACCCTCATATTTCCCACTGGGAGGTAGCTCTTTGCACTTCCATATCGTTGGTATGAGGACCTAAGAAGTGAAACAACTTTCCCAGGGTTGGAACCCAGATACAGCTGCTGCCCAGGTATGTAGTCCTAACAGCAAGCAGGAGATCTACCTCCCTGGTCTCTCAGATATGACAAAAAACATTTTAGTCAGGCTCCACCAAATTCCTTTTTTTCCCTCCTTCTCCTTCCAGCTCTGAGATTCTGTAAAAACCACAGTGGTTAGTAACCAAATTCCATAGGCCACTATGCAGGAATCACCAAGGCACAATAATTAATCCACATAGTGGTACTCAGCATCATCACTGTCATTTAGGGTAAGAAATTGGAAGCAGTAGCTCATTACATACCTGCTCATTTCTGCACATGTAGGATGGCTTCATTATGCCCAATGAAACTGTCCAACAATTGAATAATTAATCAAGTCAGTTATTTAGCCCCACGCAGTCAGGGGGAAAATGTATGTGACCAAGGGCAACTAAATCCAATATGATTGGTTTGTAAGTATTAGGTTGGCCAAAAATTCTGTATGATTTTTTTTCTGTAAAATAAAAGACACATTTTTCATTTTCACCAATAACTTTATTGATTTGGATATTTTGAATATGTCAGCTATCTCCCTCATTGTATAACATTAATTGTTCTCAATTAATGTCTTGATTTGATTGCTACCAATTTCAACTGTTCTACCCGACCATGGAGCATCATCCAGCAAGAAATTTCCAACACAAAACTTTGCAAACCACTTTTGACACATTCTCTCAGTCACGGCACCTTCTGTATACACTGCACAAATCTTATTTTGTGTGTTTCAGTTGCATTTTTACCTTTCTTGAAATAATGAAGCATAATATACTGAAAATGTTGCATCCTTTCTTCCACCTTCAATATTAAAATTGCTACACAAAAATTCACCAATTTTGATGTTATTTTTAAAATGCACACTGATATGACAGCTGTCACATACAACCTAACAAAATTGTGTCAAATGAAGTTGAGGACAACTAAATACTACTGGAGCTATCTTATGGAAAAAAACCAAATGAATTCTTTGGCCAATTCAATAAAAGCAGTGTTTTATCCTGGTGCACAATTCTACTGTGGATACAAAACTAAATGCCAGTGGATAAATACTCAAGGCTGATGGATGCAGTCATTTGGGACATCTTACCATCACACCTTCGCCTCATACACTCACTTACATTCCTGATGGTGGAATTTACCATGATAAGGCATGATTATGAGTTTAAAAGACCCTAAACTAGGAAAAGCTTATGCCATCTTCCCATATGCAATTAAAAATTGTGGTTAGCTATCGTATAAACATTTAAATGAGAGTAAGAATATTCTATGCCATTCTGTTTTTGCTGGACTTCATAGTTGCCTAGGCACAATTTTTAAAAATGTCTTTCCTTTTGTTTTAGTTTCTTTTTGTTCTTTCTTTCTTCCTTCCTCCTTTCATCCCTCCTCATCCTCCTTTTCCTCCCCCTCCCCCTTACCCTTCTTTTCCTACTCATTTTTCTTCTTCTCTCTGTTTCTCTTCCTTCTTCCCTTCCTTACTTCCATTTGTCCCTCCTTCCCTGTTTTCCTTCCTTTCTCCTTCCTCCCTCCCTCCCTTCCTTCCTTCCTTCCTTCCTTCCTTCCTTCCTTCCTTCCTTCCTTCCTTCCTTCCTTCCTTCCCTCCTTCTTTCTTTCCTTCTTTCTCCTTACTGTTCTTAGCCTGCAAAACCAGAGAAGCCTCACAGGTCTTGGCCTTTTCAGTGTATAGATAGAGACTGGCTGTGCTGTGGGGGTGTGTTATGGTGGGAAATGGAAGCTGGTCATATAAATTGGTTAAAGGCTGATTATATATAGACTTTAAAGAAAAACCATAAATTTATTTCTATTACATAAAACTCATGTATTATCACAGCAAATTAGACCCAAAGTAGTAACCTTGAGACTTAGGGCTGGCTTTGATGAACAGAGAAGACTCATTGTAATTAGCACATTAATTTTGTACAAATGGTAACTCTTTGCTATTTTCAGTCTCCTCTGTGTCATCTCCTTTTTCCCAGGGTAGACAATCCAATCCAGGAGGTATGAGCATTTGTGGTGGTTAAAATCAATAGGAATTTACTGTTATTCTGAGATGTTTGCTTGTCCAATCTAGCTCTTTGAGCTTTTGTCTAACTGGTAAATACAAACATGCAAAGAGGTTTGCTGATCAATTTCTTTGCAGGGTAGACAAAGCTTTGTGACTTTGTATTTCATTCACAACTCATCCCTTCTTCCTGGGACCCTGGTGACTCTGGATTTCACACATGCTGTGCATTTCCAGGTATTTGCACAAATGTTTCCCTTTTCTGGAAATGTCTCTCCATCTTTTTAGCTGGTATCCTCCAGCTCAGGTTTCAAGGTCCATCTTAATGTCACTTCTTATGTGAATCTTTCCTGACAATCCTGGCAGATTTGATCCCTTCTTTGTATTCCTCCAATCTTCTGTTTATTTCCATGTTATACCCAGGTGTAGTATCAATACCTGTTTTCTATGAGCAGGAGCCATGTCTTGACCTTTTATGTACCCCCTTTCATTTGTTCTTGCCTCCCACAGTGATTACCACACTCTTTCTTATCACCACAGTGAATCACCACAGCGATTAAACTTTGGGATATTTTCAGTAAATGCTCACTTAAAGAAAGGAAGATGGTGAGTGAGGGAATGCTCTTTGGGGGAAAACTGCGCTGGTAGTCTCACTACTCAAAGTGTGGCTCCCAGTCTGGCAGCATCAGGACACCTGGGAGAATCTCAGGCCTCAGCTACAGACCTACTGAATCAGAATCTGCATTGAACAGATACTCAGGTGTTTCTAAAGAGGATTAAATGTTGAGAAGCGCTGTGTGAGCTGATAAGAGAATGAAATAAAACACAATACATTGATGGTCTTCTGGTCTGTCACAGAAACAAGCTAAAAATAAGAACACATTCAAGTTTTCACAAACGGAACTCTGAGACTATTTAGAGCAACCAAAAAGAGCAGCTTGCTGACTGTTATTCTCCATGGTTCCCAGACTCTTTTAGGTCAAGTTGACCCTAGCAGAACCAAGCAGAGGGTTATCATAGCTGTGAAGTTCTATAGCCAGTGTTCAGCCAGATGGCCTCAGAGCTGGATCCATGGATGAAGCTGGCCAGTGGGTGACCCAGGCTAGCTTGCTCCATCACCAAGCTAGCATGCCTCAGTACCTTGTATTTGAAATGCCAGTGACTTCTTAAGTCACTAAGTGTATAAATCATTCTGTTCTTTATCTACGAGTCTGTTTCTATTTTATTTGTTTATCTTGTTTTCTAAATTCCAAATATGAGTGAAATTATATGATACATGTCTTTCCCTGACTGTTTTATTTCACTTAGCATAACACTCTTCATTTCCATTCATGCCGTTGCAAAAGGGTAAAATAGAGAACAACAGAGAACAGGTTGACAGCTCTCAGGGGGAAGGGAGATCTCAGGGCTGGGTGAATAATATGAAGGAATTAAGCAAAAAAACAAAACAAAACAAAACAAAAAACCCTCGGACACAGACAACAGCATGGTGATTACCAAAGGCAAAAGGGGGTGGGGGAGGTAGAAAAGGCTATAGGGGATATAAATGATGATGGAAGGAGACCTGACTTGGGGTGCTGAACACAATGAAATATACAGATGATGTATTATAGAATTGTACAACTGAAACTTATATAATTTTATTAACTAATGTCACCCTGATACATTCAATAAAAAAGAGTATTAATTATTTCCACTGAACCTTCCGTTCATTTGGTCAGTTTCCATTATTATTTTTATTATTGTTATTATTCTAGATAACAGAGATAATTTTAGCCTAATTAATACCATTGCATATAAGAAAAACCCCATTATGGTCCCATCTCTTACTTTTTATTTTTATTTTATTTTAATTGTATTTTTCCATTACCATTTATCTCCCTTATATTATCTTCCACCTGAAACCCCCTCCCCACCCCGCAGTCACCACATTGTTGTTTGTATCCATGAGCCCTTTTTCTTTTTTTGCTTGATCCCTTCTTCCCCAACCTCCCCCGCCAGAGCTATCAGCCTTCTCTCTATCTGAGTCTGTCTCTATTTTCCTTGTTTCAGTTTGTTCATTAGATTCCACATATGAGTGAAATCATATGGTGCTTGTCTTTCTCTGGCTGCCTTATTTCACTTAGCATAATACTCTCCAGGTCCATTCCATGCTGTCGTAAAGGGTAAAATTTCCTCCTTTTTATGGCCAAGTTGTATTTCATTGTGTAAATGTCCCATAGTTGTTTTATCCATTCATTTGCATTTCCACCAACAGGGCAAAAGAGTTCCTCTTTCTCTGTATCCTCACGGGCACTTGTTGTTTATTGAGTTATTTCATGACAGCCATTTTGACAGGTGTGAGGTGATATCTCATTTTGGTTTTAATTTGCACCTTCCTGATGATTAGTGATGCTGAGCAACTTTTCATATGTCTATTAGCCATCTGTATGTCTTCTTTGGAGAAGTGTCTATTTATGTCCTCTGGCCATTCTTTAATTGTATTGTTTGGCTTTTTTGATATTGAGTTTTATAAGCTCTTTATAAATGTTGGATATTAACCCCTTATCAGATGTTCTCCCATTCAGTGTGTTGTCTTTTCCTTTTGTTGATGGTTTCCTTTGCTATGCAAAGACTTTTCATTTGATGTAGTTGCATTTGTTTATTTTTCCTTTGCCAGAGGAGACACATCAGAAAAATTATTGCTAAGAGCAATGCCTGAGTTTCGCTCCCTAGGTTTTCTTCTAGAATTTTTATGCTGTTGAGTCTAACATTTAAGTATTTAATCCATTTTAAATGCATTCTTGTGTGTGGTGTAAGAAGGTGGTCTAGTTTCATTTTTTTGCATGTATCTGCCCAATTTTCCCAATGCTATTTATTCAATAAACTATCTTTAGCCTTTTGTATGTGCTTGCTTCCTCAAATATTAATTGACTACTAAGGTGTGGGTTTATTTCTGGGCTATCTATTCTGTTCCATTGATCTATGTTCTGTTTTTATGCCAGTACTGTGCTGTTTTGATTTTTATGCCCTTATAGTATAGTTTGATGTTAGGTCGTGAGATTCCTCCAAATTTGTTCTTCTCAATATCTTTTGTGCTATTTGGGATCTTTTGTGGTTTCATATAAAGTTTTTTGGAATATTTGTTCTAGATCTGTGAAATATGCCATTGGTATCTTAATATTAATTGCGTTGAATCTATAGATTGATTTGGGTAGTACTGACATTAATTGATGTTAATACTTCCAATCCATTAACATAGTATATGCTTCCACTTATTTGTATCTTCCTCAATTCTTTCTTCAGTGTCCTATAGGTTTCCAAGTGCAAGTCTTTTACTTCCTTGGTTAAATTTATTGCTAGAGAGTTTTTGTTGTTGTAATAATAAATGGGATTGTTTTCCTAGTTTCTCTTTCTTATAGTTCATCATTGCTGTGTAAAAATCTCATTGATTTTTTGAATGTTGACATTGTATCCTGCTACTGTGCTGAATTCATTTATTAGTTCAATTAGCTTTTTTTTTGTAGCACCTATAGGGGTTTCTATGTACAATATCATTTCATCTGTGAATAATGACTGCTCTACTTCCTCTTTTCCAGTGTGGATGCCTTATATTTCTTCTGGTCTGATCACTGTGGCTAGGACTCCAGGTACTATGTTGAGTAAGAGTAATGAAAGTGAACATCATTTTCTTGTTCCTTATCTTAAGGAAACAAAACATTAAGGGAAATGTTTTTAGGTTTTTCCCATTGCATATGATGTTGCCAGTTGGTTTTTCATATATAGATTTTATTATATTGAAGTATGCTCCCTCTATTCCCACTGTGTTGAATGTTTTTATCATAAATGGGTGCTGGATTTTATCAAATGCTTTTTATGCATTTATTGATATAACCCTGTCATTTTTGTCTTTCCTTTTGTTTATGTGATATATTATGTTTATTGAATTGTGAATATTGTACCATCCTTGCATCCCTGGGATGAATCCCACTTAACCATGGTGCATGATCTTCTTAATGTATTGCTGGATGCGGTTTGCCAATATTTTGTTGAGGATTTTAGTGTCTGTGTTCATCACTGATATTGGCCTGTAACTTTCTTTGTTGTGTCTTCACCTGATTTTGGAATTAGGATAATATTGGCCTCATAAAAAGAGTTTGGGAGTTTTCCCTCTTCTTGAAATTTTTGGAATAGCCTGAGAAGGATAGGAGTTTGCTTCCTTTTGAATGTTTAGTAAAATTTTCCTGTGAAGCCATCTGGTACAAGACTTATGTATTTTGGAAGTTTTTTTTATTTTTTTATTGCTGCTTCAGTTTCACTAGTTGTTACCAGTCTATTCACATTTTCTGCTTCTTCCTAATTCAATTTTGGAAGATTTTATGTTTCCATAAATTTATTAATTCACCCAGATTCTCTAATTTCTTGGCATATAGTTGTTTATTTTAATTTCTTACAATAGTTTGTATTTCTTTTTTTAATTTTTGATTTATTTATTTTTAAAAAGAGAGGTAAGGGAGGGAGAAAGAGAGGAAGAGAAACATCAATGTGTGGTTGCCTCTTGTGTGCCCACAACTGGGGACCTGGCCTGCAACCCTGGCATGTGCCCTGACTGAGAATCGAACCAGCAATCCTTTGGTTTGCAGGCTTGTACTCAATCCACTGAGCCACACCAGCTAGGTCACTATGTATTTCTGTGATATCTTTTGTTACTTCTCTTTCATTTCTAATTTAATTTGGGTCTTCTTTCACTTTTGTCTAGATGTGTTTTTTTTTAAGTTTTGCCAATTTTATCTATTTTTAAATGGGTAAAATGGTTATTATTGAAATAGTATGAATGTGGTCAGAGTATTGTAGTCAAGAGTGAAATATTACATGAGCTACAGATATCTGGAGTTGTATTTGTAAGTGCAGTGTCCTGCCCTGTTCCATCTCCTCCATTTTTTCTATAATATTTATTATCTTAATCGCCTTGAGACTCAGAGAGTCAGTAAGTGAAATTAACAGAGAAGTACCACAATCCTTTGGCAATGCTATGACAGAGAGAAACATAGGAAGACAGAATATTTTAAGAAAGGTGTTAAGAAGTAGTAGAATTTTGCTGTCTATGTATCTTTTTTAAAGAACCAGCTCCTGGATTCATTTATCTTTTGAATTTTTTTTTAGTCTCTATGTCATTTATTTCTGCTCCGATCTTGATTATTTCCTTCCTTCTACACACTCTGGGCTTTGTTGTTGTTTTCCTAGTTATATTAGGTGTAAGGTTAGGTTTTTTATTTGAGATTGTTCTGTCTTCTTGTGATAGGCCTGTAATACTCTCAAGACTACTTTTGTTCTTCCCATAGGTTTTGGGTTGTTGTGTGTTCATTATCATTTGTTTCCAGGTACAATTGATTTATTCCTTGATCTCATTGTTAGCCCATTCATTATTTAAAAACATGTTATTTAGTTTCCGTGTATTTGAATGTTCTTGAGTGTTATTTTAATTGAGGTTGATTTCTAGTGTCAAGCCACTGTGATCTGAGAAAATGCTTGATATAACTTCGATTTTCTTTAATTCGTAAGGCTTTTTTTGTGTGTGTCCTACCATGTGGTCTGTCTTTGAGAATGTTTGTATGCATTTGTGAAGAATATATATTGTTTCTTTGGGTTGAAATGTTCTATAAATATCAATTAAATCCATTTGATCTAGTGCGTCATTTAATGCCACTATATCCTTGTTTATTTTTTCTGTGGAAGACCTGTCCATTGTTGACAGTGGAGTGTTAAAATCCATTTCAATGATTGTATTGCTGTCGATCACTCTCTTAAAGTCCTCCCAGTTTCGTTTTTTTTTAAAATAGATTTATGTACTCCAATATTGCGTGCATATGTTTACTAAGGTTATATCCTCTTGTTGGACTGACACTTTAAATATTATGTAGTGACCTTTTCTGTTATGTCTTTGTTTTGATGTCTATTTTGTAAGATAGAAGTATTGCTACCCTAGCTTTCCCTTTGCCTCTATTTGCATGGAATATTCTTTGCATCACTTCACTTTCAGCCAGTGTAAATCTTTTGTTCTGAGGTGGGTCTCTTGTAGACAGCATATATGCAGGTCATATTATCTTATCCATCCATTTACCCTATGTATTTTGATTGAAACATTTAATCCATTTACATTTAAAGTTTTTATTGATAGGTTCTTATCCATTGCCATTTTGTACCTGTGTTGCTCTCTCTCTAATTCATCTTTTTAAAGCAGCCCCTTTAGCATCTCCTGCAATGCTGCTCTGATGGAAATGTACTCCTTTCGCCTCTTTGTCTGGGAAGTTCTTTATTTCACCTTTCAGTTTAAATAAGAGCCTTGCTGGATAGCATAGGCTTGATTGTAGGTATTTGCTTTACATTACTTGGAATATTTCATACCTGTCCCTTCTGGTCTGTAGAGCTTCTGTTGAGAAATCAGTTGACAGCCTTATTGAAGCTCCCTTGTAGGTAACTGATTGTTTCTCTCTTTCTGCTTTTAAATTCTCTCTTTGTGTTTAAACTTTGCCATTTTAAATATGATGTGTCTTGGTGTGAGACTCTTTGAGTTCATCAAGATTGGGACCTTCTGTACTTCCTGAACCTGTGTGACTCTCTCCTTCACCAAATTAGGGAAGTTTTCTGTCATTATTTCTTCAAACAGGCTTTCTATACCTTTTTCTTTTTCTTCTCTTTTTGGTATCCATATGATACAAATATTGTTATGTTCCATGTTGTCCCAAAGACCTCTTACACTATCTTCATTCTTTTTAAGTCTTTTCTTTTCATTTTGTTGCTCTGACTGTTTTTTTCCCACTGTGTCTTCCAAATCACTAATTTTTATCCTCTGTTTCATCCAGCCTGCTTTTAATTCTTTTCCATGTATTAATTTCAAATATTGCATTCTTCATTTCCAACTGATTCTTATTCATAGTTTCTATGTACTTTTTCATGCTGGTGTAATTCTCATTAAACTCCTTGGGCATCCCTATAACCATTACTATGAATTCTATGTCTGATCATTTGCTTACCTCTATTTCACTTAGCTCTTTTTCAGAAGATACCTCCTTTTCTTATACTTGGAGGTTGTTCCTTTGTCTCCCCCATTTTAGCTGTCTGTTAAGTAGATCTGCTTTGACTCCTTGTATTGGATGGGCTTATGTGGTAGGAGTCCTGTGGGACCCAGTGGTGCAGATTCCTTGATCTCTGGATCTGGATGTTCTAGGAATGCCCTTTGTGTGGGTTATGTGGGATCTTTTGTTGTATTTGGATCCTGAATGTTGTTGGTTTGTCCCCTCCAGTGGCAGACTGAGCAGTTCTACCCCCACCACATCTGTGTGCTATTGTACAGGTGCTTACAGAACAAAGCAAAACAACACAAGAAACAAAACCAAGAAAAGTAACCCCCCTCTCCAACAACAGCAATTTCAATGACAAAAGATCAGAGAATAATAAAAGTGGAAAGAGAAATGGAATATTATGGAAAAAGCAAAATTAAAAAAAATAAGAGAAAACCAAAAGACAACAAAGTAATTATGGGAGGAAAAAAGAGGAGATAACTAATATGAATAATGAATTAAAAGAGGAAAATAGAAAAAAGGGACAAAGAAAGAAAAAAGAATAACAAAATAACAAAATGAAAAAGAAGGGAATTGGGGCAATCAATGATAAAAGTAAAATAAGAGATATGGAAAAAATACAGAAATAAAAATAGAAGAAAAATGAAAAAATAATAAAAAAGCCATGAAAAAGAAAAATAATGAAAAAGAACAAGGTGGGATTCATCTCAGTGTTTGCCTGCTGGATTCTCCCTTTGGATATGACTCTAATGTAGCCTGAGGCTGATGTATTCCAATGTCTGGTGCTGTCCACATGTAGCCCTCAGCAGCCTATTCAAAGCTACAAGCAATCCACAGTTGGAAGTTGATACCTCTGGGTTTAGCTGCTCCCGGGTTGTGCCAAGCAGCCCTGCCAAGCTGGGTTTTACCAGCACTGGGTACAGGGTGTGTCAGCAAGTGACCCAAGTCATCACAGGATCTGCCTCTGCCTGTCTCTACCTGCCTTCCAGCTGTAAATTTTAGACTAGTCACAGACCTAACTGATTCTGAGAGGGATTCTGATGGAATTGGAGAGGGGGCTGTTGGGACTCCTGGATTTCCCATGGTAGGTGCCTTTCAGACTTCAGGGAAATTGGTGGGTTGTACCCCTGCCCCCACCCCACTAATCTGAGTCTGTCTGAGTTTTTTTCTCTGTACTCAATAGGGTGGGGCCCTTAGCAGGTTAATGGGTAGAGTCTCCTGAGCCCAATTTTGGATGTGCTGGAACCTGGGAGAGTGTTTCTATGGTTCTCTTGTGAGGGACAAGCTCCAGTCTATTTCTTGGAAAAGTGCCTGCACCCTACAGCCTGTCTCTGACTCCCTCTGAGTCTGCATATGTTGTTATCTCCTCAGCAAGGGTTAAGATGCAGGATTGGAGAAAAGAAAGAAGAAAAGAAAATTTTAAAACCCAGACAAAAAAAGACAAAATACAGAATGAAACAAAAGAGAGAGAGAGAGAAAGAAAGAGAGAGAGAGAGCGAGAGAGAGAGAGAGAGAGAGAGAGAGAGAGAAATGCAGGGTAGGGCAAGCAGGATTCTAGAGGTTGGGTAAAGTGGTATCCCACGGGGTAAGGTAAATGCTTTAAATGCCTTTCCTCTGGAAAGAGCAGCAGAATCCAGGTGTATTCCAGCACATAAAACATCATGGTAGCACCTCCATATCTCTCCCCAGTGTCTCCCACTTCAGACTCTCCTCACGTGACTCCAGTCCGCGCCACCCTCCCTTTGCTTGGGCCCAAGATGAGTGCTTGTGAAAACAAAACCTATGCTTTGGTTCCTTTAGGAATTAAGAAAGAAAAAGGAAAAAACATAGTGGCTTTGTTTCCAGTGGGTCTCATCTTTCTTTAGGAGAGACAAACCCCATAACCTTTCACTGCTGATTGCTACCGGTCTGCTGATCCCAGGACTGGCACTCTGTGCTCTGGAGCCCAGTGTGTTGTCTAGGCTTCTCTCCTTTCAACGGGAAGCTCCCACAGCCATGCTACTCCCTAAACCCACCTCCCCTGTGAATAGGCCAGCCCTTAATCACCTTACCCTTCCTACCAGTGGTGGTGTTTTCTCTTTCTTGTCCTTAGTTAAAAGTCTCTTTTTTGATTAGTCTCTCGTTACTTTGGGTGTCTAGTCCTCGCTTTAGTTTTATTTTCACTTTGGTTCTTAGAAGAGGTATGCAATATATCCTCCTACTTCACTGCCATCTTGCGACCCCTCAAGCCTCAAGGTATACTTTGATTTCCTTGATCTCATTGTTGATCCATTCATTGTTTAATAACATGTTATTTAGATTCAATGTCTTTGTGTATTTTTCAGTTTTCTTGTGACTGATTTCTGGTTCCATAGCATTATGATCAGAGGCTATCGTTATGATTTCAATCTTCTTAAATGTATTGAGACTTGTTTTGTATCCTAACATGTAGCCTATCCTGGGAAACATTCCATGTGCACTTGAAAATACTGTATATTCTGACTCTTTGGGGTGAAATGCTTTGAAGATATCAATTAAATCCATTCAATCTAGTGTGTCATTTAAGGTCACTGTCTCCTTGTTGATTTTCTGTCTGGAAGATCTATCATATAAAGTCAATGGGGTGTTAAAATCCCCTCCTATGTATTTCTGTCAATCTCTTCTATTCTTTTTTTTAAAAGATTTTATTTATTTATTTTTAGAAGGGGGCAAGGTAGGGAGAAAGAGGGAGAGAAACATCAATGTGTGGTTGCCTCTCGAGCACCCTCTGCTGGGGACCTGGACTGCAGCCCAGGCATGTGCCCTGACTGGGAAATCAAACCGGAGACCCTTTGGTTTGCAGGCCAATGCTCAATCCACTGAGCCATGCCAGCCACGGCAAGTCAATCTCTCCTTTTATGTTCACCAATATTTGCTTTACATTTTTAGGTGCTCCTATGTTGGGTGCATACATGGTTATTAAGGTTATATTCTCTTGTTAGATTGTTCCGTTTATCATTATGTAGTGTTCTTCTTTGTCTCTTACTATAGCCTTGGCTTTTAAGCGTATTTTGATGGATATAATTATTGCTACGCAGCTTTTTTTTTCCTTTACATTTGCATGAAATATCTTTTTCTCTCTCCTTACTTTTAGTTTGTGTGTATCTTTCATTCTGAGGTGGGTCTCTTAGAGACAGAATATATATGGGTCTTATTTTCTAATCCATTCAGCTACCCTATGTCTTTTGATTGGAGCATTTAAGCTATTTACAATTAAAGTGATTATTGATAGATACATGTTTATTGCCATTTTATTTTATTTTTAAAATATTTTATTCATTTTATTTTTAGAGAGAGGGGAAGGGAAAGAGGGAGCGAAACAACAATGTGTGGTTCCCTCTCATGTGCCCCCTACTGGGGACCTGGTCCACAACCCAGGCATGTGCCCTGACTGGGAATCAAATAAGCAACCCTTTGGTTTGCAGGCCAGCACTCAATCCACTGAGCCACATGAGCCAGGGCCCAAAGGTTTCTTAAACTCTCCTCATTTTTCAAAGTTCTTTTTTCTCTTTGTTGCTCTGCTTGCATGTTTTTTCTACCTTGTCTTCCAAATCACTGATTCAATTATCTGTTTCATCTAACCTCTTCTTTCTTCCTTCCAGTTCATACTTTATTTCAGATATTGCATTCTTTATTTCTGACCAGTCATTTTTTAATTGTTTCTATGCCTTTTTTTCATGCTTTTAGCACCTTTATAATCATTACTTTGAATATTATATGTCATAAATTGATTGCCTCCATTTCATTTAGTTCTTCTTCTGAAGAATTCTCTTGTTCTTTCATTTAGGGCATCTTTGTGTTCCTATTTTGGATGCTTCTTTGTATTTGTTTGCATGTATTAGGTAGCTTTAAAAAGACTGGTTCAGACCTATGTCAGACACTGCCTATGACTGGCCCTGGGCAACCTGTTTGGAGCTATCAATGATCCACAGCTTGTGGCTCCCTCTGCTATACATGGGTGTGTGCAGAAATACCAAGCTGTGCACCAAAGCTGACTTTTGCCAGCACTGGGCCTGGATGAAAGTCAGCTAAAGTATCAAAGCTCCCACCGATTTACCTCCACTAGTGGTTTTCTGCTAGGTAATCACTAAAATTGCTTCCAGCTGTACTCCTCAGAAACTAGACTTGAGCTCCACAGGACAAGGGGAAAGGGATTCCTGTGGGTGGGGCTATTTCTTCCCCCATGGCTTATACTGCATGGAAGGGTGTGCTCTGCCCAAGAAAGATAGTTTCTGCAGTATGGGGAATGACTGAGCACAGGGATCCTGGCAGCTGACCCTTCAACTCTCTTCAGGGAGCCAGCAACCATAGTCCCTCATCATGTGTGTCCAGTTATTTCTGCCTTACCTCTGGTGGAGCCCAGAGTAGATGGCTGAAAGGAAACTTTGTGCATTGGCCCTTTAGGAGGCTCTCTGCATCTCTAGTCATCTCTCCCTGGCAGATATCAACCCTGCTGCTTTTCACAGCTGGATGTTATTTGGGTTCCTTTCCGAGTTCTGGTGCTCTAGGCTGGGGAGCCAGGTTTGGAGTTTAGACCCCACACTTCTCAGAGGGAATCCCACCCTCAGCCACTGAAATATCCCTTTGGAACTTCAGCTGCCACCTTTGGGAGCCCAGCCAGCCCTCTCATGCCTCTGAACTTCCTATCAGTCTCAGTGTGGTAATATAGTTTTTTATCGTAAGTCCTTGATTATAAGGTTTCTCTCCAGCTATTGTTCAGTTTGTTATTCAGGACAATTTTTCTATAATTTAGTTGTAATTGCAGTTTGGTCCTGGAAGTAGGTTAGTGTAGCCCCCACTTACTCTGCTGCTATCTTCAATCTCCCATCTCTTTCTAAGGTAATAAAAATGTCACTGTGCTCCAAATAACATGCATCTCTCAATGGCCCAAAAGACAAAAATCTTCTTTCTAATTAGATATTTGTGATGCCTTTTTCATTTGAAAATGTTATTTTCACTTATTTTTTGCTATCTCCCAGATTTATCATCCCTCCCCAACTCAAAAAAGAGTCAGAACTTTCTGAGACCACTCACACAATTCCTGCTGCCAAATTTTACCTAAGGCAGAACTCCAGGTTGCTATCAGACAATGGCAATGGGTAAAGAGTTATGGAGCATCATCGCAAAACTCAGGTGCTGAAACTTCAGCTAAATTTCTCCCAACAGCCCTCAGATCACATCCTCTGAGCATTTGCCCCAGTACTTTGAACTTTTTCACCCCTTAACTCTCAATGTACCTTTCCCCTGACATCAGACAGGTGTCCAGACCCTAGGTGTATCCCTTTAATCTCAATCTTGCAATGTCTTTTAAGCTTCCCTTCCTTCTTTCCCAATCCAGGCCCCCATACATGTAAGATTAGTGGAATAATTCTGCCCTGAGCACTCTTGATTTATTTCCATTCATCTCTTTCCCATGCACCCACCCAACGAACCCCAACCCTGGATAGACTAATGATCCACATACAATCCAACTGTGCTGTTAGACCCTGCTCTGAGTCTATCTGGAAAAAAAATCACACAACCATGATCAGCCTCATTTTAAATTAGGGTCTACCCTTAGTTGAACAATCATCACTGGTAAGCAATCCTTTTTCATGGCTATAGTTTACTTCACGCCCATTCATTATCCAGCAGATAAGGTCATACTGTTAGGTTGTAAGTGGAAGGCAAGCTTAAAAAGGTCTTGTGTGCCTGCTAAGAAACTAGCCAGAAAAATTTTTTTTAATATTTACATTTACCAGTTACTACTCTAAACCTTTTCTGCTATCTTCAAGCTTCCTAATCAAGTTTCATCATCCTGTCTATGGAAGCAACCTTGCTCTTTCTTCCCTGGCAAAACCAATGCCATCAGAAATGACATCTCCTAACTCTCTGACTCTTCCTCCTTACCAATTTATGATTGTATTCTCTACTTCACCTCCAGCCTCAGAGATGATTCTTTCCTCTCTTCAAAGGTAAGCACATCTCCCATCCTCACACTCCCCAGTCCTTAATCCTATGTCTTCTGTCACCTCATCACTCTTTTCTCCCCCTTGCTGCTCATTCCTGCTCCTTATCTTTAGTACCTCTTTCTCCAAACTTGAAAACAAATTTAAATTGCTGTAATCTAAGAAAAAAATCCTGTCAGCCAACATCGCATCTTCCCCCCATTCTTTCCACTACAAAAGTCCTGGAAAAAGATATGTGTGCTCGCTGTTTTCACCACTTACCCTCTTCATACTTATAATCTATTCTACTTTGGCCTCTGCCAGCTACTCCACAGAAATTGCTCTTGTCAAGGTTGTCAATGACTTCCAGGTCACTAAATTCTTTCTCAAGTCTTAATCATCTTTTTTATTTGACCCCTTGGTAGCACTGAACACTTGACTACTTCCTCCCCCTTGAAACATTGTACTCCTTAGACATAATATTTCTCTTCTCATGCTCTTTGGGGTTGCCACTGACTTAATCATCCATCAAATGTTAGACACCCCAATGTTCCTTCCTCAAGTCCATGAATTTTCCTCTGGACATTATTCTCCACTACTATAGTTCCTACTGCCACCTCTCAGTTCAAGACCCCCAACCTAAAACACACTCAAACTTATATCTGAAGTTCATAGCTCTCCTGAGCTCCCAATTCACATTACACCTCCAAATGGATACCACATAAGTGTCTCAGATGCAACAAATCCAAAATTAGCTTATTGTTTCCCCATCCCACACCATGCAAATTAACTGATTTCCTGTGTTTCTATTTTGAGGAATGATTACATCATCCAGATAGTCACCAAAGTCTTGAATCTTGGAGGTATCTAGATGGTCACTACATCCTACACATTTCCCTTTGACTAATATTTATTTTTTAAATTTATTTATTTTTACACAGAGGGGAAGGGGGGGAGAAAGAGAGGGAGAGAAATACCAATGTGTGGTTGCCTCTTGTGTGCCCCTACTGGAGACCTGGCCTGCAACCCAGGCATGTGCCCTGACTAGGAATTGAACCAGTGACCCTTTGTTTCACTGGCTGGTGCTCACCCACTGAGCCATACCAGCCAGAGCTATTTCTTGAGTCTGTCTTTTGCTCCTTATCCCCACTGCCACTACCTTAATCCACGTGGGCATTATTTCTTTATTTAGCTATTCCCTTACTTTGACTATTACAAAAACCTACACAAGTAGTATGGGTTACTGAGGATATGCCGTAATCACCATCCAGAAAGAAGAAGGACATCTATACAAGGAGCTCTTCTTGCATTGAGTTTGGGCTAGAGCTGACCCAGACATAGCAGTCATGGCCATGAAGATGGGGAGTGGCACTAAGGATCAAGTACACTGTTTTAGAAAAAGAAAAGAAAAATCCCAAACATGAGGAAGATGGGTACCATGTCTGTGTGGGCTTTCTAATGTGGGCTGCTAAATAAAGTCATGGGAACCAGAGATGTCAGGGACTAGCAGGCAGGATTTGCAGGAGGCACCAACCCATTCAGATTTACACCAAACTCAGATTTTTCCACTTACCTACTAGCATCTCCAGAAGGGCCTAAAATAGTTTGGAAAACCTGTCGACTTTCTTTTCAGTCTTTA
This sequence comes from Mormoops blainvillei, assembly GCA_004026545.1. Classification (NCBI taxonomy): domain Eukaryota; kingdom Metazoa; phylum Chordata; class Mammalia; order Chiroptera; family Mormoopidae; genus Mormoops; species Mormoops blainvillei. The sequence goes on from PVJD01014800.1 coordinate 25,256, forward strand.
GAAAGAAGGGCTGTATTTGAATTTCTGTGAATCCAAACTGCCTCAGCAGTGCCCGTTTTTATTTTCATGGCTTTTGGAACATAAAAACACTTGTGAGAACAGTCTGGTGCCACAGAGAACTTCATGAGAACTAGAATTGAATTTCAATAAAGGGCAAAAATAGAGAACTAGTGCTTTCACAACAGCTCGTATCTGGCTATCACTAAATGCTTCCTTTTTGTTTCTTCAGCATATATATTGTGACTGCAAGAAGGATTTTTGCTCCATTTATTCAGTCTTACAAGAAAATCTTCATAGATGTCCCACCTGTCACTTATTATGAGATGGCCTTTCAACATCCTCAGTTAATGAGGCTGAAAGTGAAGGATCTGTGGCAGTATCTCATTTTTAGAAACATACCAATTGGATACCTGTTGAGTGAAAGACTTGGTAGATCTATTACTGTACCACCGTGGGCTGGACTCTGAGATGACCTGGACACCAGCAGCCTGAATTCTTCAAGGTCCCAGAATTCTAGTTTTTTCACATGTTCCTTTTTTTCAAGCTATACAGTCCCCTCTACTACCATGCCTTCATTTCAGGAAGAGTTAAAAGTAGACTCCCAAATTTTTAGTCCATATTATTGATTTTACATTGTTTGACTGGATGTCATAGGAGCTCGGACAATGATGTCAACAGCCAATCTCCAAAAGAGGTATTCTATAAATACCTCAAATAAGAAAGGCTTCCTCTACCTACCAAAAGATTTCAGAGTTCCATTCCAGGTTTATCTTCATCCCAACACAATAAGAACTGGCATCATGTTTCTGGGGAGATGGAAAAATCAGTTGCTGAAGTGATCTTTACCTTTAAATTGGCTATATGATTCATAGGAGGTACCCTAAGTCTTCTTATGAGTTCTTGACAGCTTGTTACTTCCTCTCAATAACACTGAAAAGCCAGGACTTTGCTGGAAACCGTTGTGCCCAAATTGTCTCTTGGCTGCCCCATCTCATCTCTAGTATCACTATTAATTGATTCAAAACATTAATTGAACTCTTATGTCATAACAGACAGAGTGCTCTAAATTCTGGAGACTCAGCAGTGAAAAACATAGGCACAAACTCTGCCCCCACAGAACTTACCTTCTAGGGCTTCAGGTACCCCAAATTATATTTTCCTTCACAGCAAAATACTTGAAAACATTATTTCCTTGTGCTGTGTCTATTTTTTCACCTCATATACCCTCTTCAACACTCCCTAATTGAATTTGTATCCCCACATCTCCTCTAAACTGGCTCTAGTGAATATCACAAATGACCAGTATGTTGCTTAATCAAGTCACATTTCTGCCTTCATCTTTCTTGACCTCTCTGCAGCATTCAACATCCCTCCTGAAATACTTTTATCCCTTAACTCCCATGATGCCACAATCTGTTGGTTGTTCTCTTGATATTTAAAGATTGGGATATCCCAGGCTTTAGTTTTTGAACCTCTTTACTTTTCCTTCTGTTCTTGCAAGACTACTACCTTAAGTGTCTATCCAGCCCAATGTCCAAACCATTGTAATGACCTTAATGGATTCCTATGTCCACCCAATGGACATCAGTTACACATCAGATTCCAATGCCCATCCATTCCAATGGACTTAAATGCCATCTGTAAACCTATTACCAAGTGTCTATTTCTAGCTTAGATCTACCAAGACTCATACATACAACTGCCTCCCAAATATTTCCTCTTAGCTGTTTTACTAGAATTTTTAACTAAACATGTCTGTATTTGATACCAGCTGAATTATATCTCTAGCATCCTGTCCCTTCCTCTTACTTCCCAAAAGTTTCCTCACCTCCCATGATTTTCTGAGGATACCCATATGTTTCTTGGAAACCTTATTTTATCTCCCCAGATCTAGATGAGGAGTATATGACCTAAATTAAGCTAGTTAACAAATTTCATTCTCTAGGTCACAATGATTGCTTCCAGGGCAGGTGTGTGACCCAGGATAATCCAACTGGAATGGAATTCGGAACTTTTTCCTGCCTGATAATTTTACATATGTTCTTCCTTGTTCTACAGATGGGATGGGTGAATGTGAGGCCTGCAAGTACTGCAGAAATTTTTCTACCATGAAGCAAGTCAGACTGATGACCTGAGAAAAGCAGTGCTGAGAGATTAAGAACTGAGCCCAAGCTCTGATCAAATTATAGCTGAAACTTTGCTGCTGTGGACTTTTTTTAGTTACATGAGCTATTACAGTTCCTTTAGTGTTCAAGCAATTTTGATTTGTGTTTTATTTCACTTGAAGCCAAAAGCATTTGTTATATTGTTCAAAGTAGTATACTCAATTA
>PVJD01014801.1:0-27585 GCA_004026545.1 Mormoops blainvillei
CAAGTCAGGTCTCCATCCATCACCATTTCTCCCCCCATACCCTCTTTCACAGCCATCCCCTGCCCTAGCAATCAGCACACTTTTGTCCGTGTCCAAAAGTTTTTTTTCCCTTTTTTGCTAAGTTCCTCAATGCCCCCATGCAGCTACCACTCCCAACAGCTGTCAGCCTGCTCTCTATCTATGAGTCTGCAGCAAAAGCTTGTTAGTTTATTTTATTCATTAGGTTCCATATATGAGCAAAATCATATGATATTTGTCTCTGACTGGTTGATTTCACTTAGCATTAAAAATATCCAGGTCCATCCATGTTGTCGCAAAGGGTAAGATTTCCTTCTTTTTTACAACAAAGTAGTACTCCATTGTGTAAATGTACCACTGCTTTTTCACCCACTCATCTACTGTTGGGTAATGGAGTTGCCTCCAAATCTTGGCTATTGTAAATAATGCTGCTATGAACATAGGGGTGCATATACTCTTTTGAATTAGTGTTTCAGATTTCTCCAGATAAATTTCCAGGCATGGAATTGCTTGGTCATGAGACAGTTCCATTTTTAACTTTTTTTTTTTAGACAGAGGGGAAGTGAGGGAGAAAGAGAAGAGAAACATCAATGTGTGGTTACCACTCGCGTGCCCCCTACTGGGGACGTGGCTGCAACCTAAGCATGTGCCCTGACTGGGAATCGAACCGGCAACCCTTCGGTTCACAGGCTAACGCTCAGTCCACTGAGCCACACCAGCCAGGGCTCTTTTTCTTATTTGGAATGCTCTTTATTTCTCCTTCAATTTTTAAATGATAGTCTTACTAGTTAAGGTAGTATTGATTGTAGGTCCTTGCTTTTCATCACTTTGAATATTTCATGCCAATCCCTTCTGGCCTGAAATGTTTTGTCGAGAAGTCAGCTGACAATTTTATGGGAGCTCCACTGTAGGTAACTGTCTTTCTCTTGTGGCATTTAGGATTCCCTTTTTGTCTTTAACCTTTTCCATTTTAATTATGATGTGTCTTGGTTTGGGCCTCTCTGGTTTCATCTTGTTTGGGGCTCCGTGTTTCCTGGACTTGTGTATCTTTTTCCTTCACCAGGTTAGGAAAGTTTTTGGTCATTATTTCTTCCAATCGTTTCTTGATCCCTTATTCTCTTTCTTCTTCTTCTGGTACCCCTCTTAATGTGGATGTTGTTATACTTGATGCTGTCCCATAGGTCCCTTAAACTATCCTAATTTTTAAAATTCTTTTTTCTGCTCTGATTGGGTGTTTTTTTCCTACCTCGCCTTCTAAATCATTGATTCAACCCTCTGCTTCATTCAACCTACTGTTTATTCCTTCCAGTGAATTCTTCATTTTAGATATTGTATTCTTCATTTCTGACTGGTCCCTTTTATGGTTTCCATGTCCTTTTTCATGCTGTTGTGCATTCTTATAATCATTACTTTGAATCAATATCTGATAAATTGCTTGCCTCCATTTCATTTAGCTCTTTTTCTGGAGATTTCTCCTGTCATTTTCATTTTGGGCCTGTTTATTTTTCTTCCCATTTTGGCTGCTTCTTTGTGTTTGTTTCTATGTCTTAGATGCATCTGCTCTGACTCCCAGTCTCTCTGATGTGGCCTTATGTAGGTGTCCTGTAGGGTCCAGTGGTGCAGCCTCCTGACCACCGGAGGTAGGTGCTCCAGGAATGTCCCTTGTGTAAGTTATGTGGGTCCTCACGTTGTAAATGAGTCTTGATTGCTATTGGCCCATTTGTGCACAGGATCAACCCACAGGCTGGCTGACTGCGAGGCTCAACCCAGACCACAGCATGAGAGCTGCTGTGCTGTTGTTGACCACACTAAGTGGAATTTGCCTCAGCAGGGCTTGGTGCGTGCCAAGATCTCCCTTGGGATATGCTGCCCGTGAAGTTTGTTAAATCCTGCTCTGATGTTGTCTGAAGCTGGCCACTTGGTGTATTGTTTCTGGGTCTCTTGTGAGGTACTCTGGTGCTGCCTGTGACTTTCCCTGAGCAACCTGTTTGGACTAGTGTCGATGTGGCTTCTTCTGTAAATCCTTGGTTATAAGACTTCTCTTCAGTTAGTTATTCAGGATGACTGTTCCATAATTTAGTTGTAATTCCAGTTTGGTCCTGGGAGGAGGTGAGTGTAGCATCCACCTGCTCTGTCATCATTTTGCATATCAAGACCCTACAGCTGGATTTGCTAACTTCTCCCAGGCCCAGACTTCCCACCTCTAAAATGGGAACCACCTTCCTCCAGAGGTTTGCCCAGCTGACTTGTCCACCTCAAGACAGCCCTTCCCTCATAAGTGGCTCTAAGAGTCAGAGCTGATCCATAAACAAAAATGTTCAGACCTGTCGTAAGTTAGGGCATCATAACTGGAACTGGTGATTTACGGGAGGCCTGACTTTGTCATAGAGCTCGCCTACATGGGACCATGTGAAGATCTCTCTCTTTAGATAGCCCAGAGGGTATGCCCATGGGCCAGAGAGTGGGAGGCTGGGCGGGGGTCAGGGTTGGATACAAGGTGATCCAGGTGGTGGTGGTGAAGCCTAAGGTGACCGCGTTTGAGGAGACTGAGGTGACTGAGGCCCATGAGTAAATATTATACTTAAAAGGAGGGAGGTAAAGAGAAGGGGATAACATCTATTACATATCTACTCTATAAATCAAGTACAGAGTAAAATGCACAAATGCATTTAAACCTCGAAACAAACCCTGCAGGGAGCTTATACTATCACTGCTTTTACAGGCGAGGAAGCTGTGTTCAGGGGTTATATAACTTGTCCAAACACGGTGGAACAGAACCCAGATCCAAACTCTGCCTTGTTTAATTTCATAGCCCACGATCTTTCCAGTATACAGTTCTCGGGGGGAAAATATAAAATGATTTTAGATAAAAATACTATCATAAGTACCTGTCTGAGAAAGCTTGAGAAGCGAAATATAAACCTCCCGGCACACCATATCAGAGTCCAAAATAAAGTGGGCCACCAGGAAGTTCTTGCAGCGGACAACCAGGGGACAGCCCTCTCTAGTTTTGGGTAAATTCTCCACAGTAGCAATGTGATGCATTGCAATCTAAAAAACAGAAAAGAACCAAAATGAATTCACAGTCATGCATAAGTTCTATCATTATGAGTGGACTTGACTTTATAATGGTAACAGAATAACCAGAGTTGTGATCACATATATAGCCATCAACCATCCTTTGTAAGGCACAACTGGGTTTCTCTCAAACAGAAGTAAATAGTGGTAAAGCAATGAGAAGAAAACTGCAGTGTTACAAAACTTTTCCCTCCTTTGGGATATAAGATTACCAGGTTCAGGGCAAGTGTGGTAAGTTGGCTCAGCACAGATGGCTTCTAGCATGCTATGGTGAAATTTACAATCATGGTAGTAAAATTGTCACAGAGAAAAATGGGATTTTTGTTCTACCAGATTACTAATTAAAATTAATAACTGGTATTGCGCTTTATTTCTCACAAGGTTATCTATGACCATTAACTATTTAATCCCTGTAATAACCCTTTGAGGTATAATGATCCCATTTCAGGAATGAAGAAACCAAAGCTCTGAGAAGTGAATTCTTCATCAAAGGTCACACAACCAAGAAGTACACAAACAGCACTTGAACCATGGCAGTCTAACTCCAAGTCCAGGGCCCTTTCTCTAAGAATTCTAAAAACTGTAGTCCTGGAATTAGGATTTAACTAGGAATATTAGGGAGCAAATTTCTCTACACATTTTAGACTCTAGTGACAGTAAAGCAAAAATGAAATGAGGGAAAAGCCGACCTATGTAACTTAGGAAATGAGTAGAGACTATAAGACTAATTACTAAATGAACTATACATAAGCACTATACTGTACTTAATAAAGGTGTGTCCCATGGGAGTACAGGTTAATGAATCTGATTTTTTAAAGGATGATTAAATCTTTAGTCACATCATTCCTATCCTTGTTGATGCCTGCAAAAAAGAAATGCATAAAAAGTAAACTGGTTAAAACGAATTGTATTCAAATAATACAACGTTTTTCTTTATAGATTCAAAAAACTATGGAATCATAGTTTTACATTTTGGTCTTTAATGTTCTCCTCCTACCTGCAACTCTAATGTTTCCTGCAACTAGAACTTGGATGTAATCTTTCCATTCTTTGGATTCCCTGCCCTCAGCCTGGAATGGCCTTCTGATGACCATCATTGGCTTTTCTTTTCCTCCATTCTGCACACACCATGCCCCAGCCCCAATTTATTTGGAAGAGCCGAGGAAGTCTTTCAATCGCACCCACCATCTAAGAATGGGGCAGGTATGGGGACCACTCACATATTCCTAGCAGGGATTTTTCCACCTTAATTGCTGTCTTAATGGCTTCGTCAAACTCAGTCCCTGCCATGGCAGTTGTAGAGGGGTCAAAAAAACTACTGATAATGTAATAGGGATGAATGCACCAAATCTCAGGAAAATCAAAGCCATGTTGATCATTGTGTGAGATGTGTGTTTCAGTAGTATTTTACCGTTCAAGTTCGGGTATCAAGCAAAAAAGTGGTGAATTGGGAAGAGAGGGAAAGTGAAGCAGATGAAGCCTCAGAAGAACTAATGGTACTAATTGGGTAAATAAGCCTCCTTTGATACATAAATGATACATAAATAATCAGAAATTATTACCATAAATTCTCCCATTGAGATCTGGCCCCTGGGTTTGAAATAATACCCAACAGGAACATATCTAGAGAAATGTGTGCTGTCTACAAAGGCAGGTAGAAAGGAGAAAGGCTTGTGACACAGTACTAAAGAAATGTTTCCTGAACTGTTAGAAATGGAAGAATCCCTACTAATTATATAATCTAACCACCTCATTTTACAGGTGAGAAAATTGAAGCCCAGACAGCAAGAGTTACTTACCTGTGGTCATATAGCCAGTTAGTGTATAGCTGAGTCTAGCTAGAACCAGGTCTCCTGATCCCTCTTTTGGTATTCCTTTCATCACACCAAAGGGAGCAAGTACAATATCAAATGGGGAAGGCTCATGCTGTTTTAAAAAGGAGGTATTAAAATACAGTTGAGCCTTTAACAATGGGTTTGAACTGTGTTGGGTCCTTATGTGTGGATTTTTTTTTTCAATAACCAAACAGTTGGCCCTGTGTTTACACAGGTTTCGCATCCACAGATTCAACCACAACAATATTTTCAGTCCATTGTTGGGAATCCACTAATGTAGGCAGTAAACTGTATGCTTAAGTCCTTTATATATAATGGCATGCATTGATAGATTTTGGTATCTGTAGAGGATTCTGGAACCAATCATCCCCAAATATGAAAGGATGACTGTAGTTAAGTTTTGGGGGAGTCAAAGTGGTATGAATATTTTCAACTGCACAGGGGTTAGTACCCCCAATACTGTTCAAGTATCAACTGTACTTATTTCATATGTATATTCAGTTTAATTTATTTTATACTTATTCAATAGTATTTATCATGTGCCAGGTACTGTTTAAAGCAATTAAAACACTAACATTTTTATTATCATAACAAGGTTATTATCAGCATCCCTATTTTACAGATGAGGGAAGTGAGGCACAGAAAACTTAAATAAATTTGCCCAAGATTATAAAGGTAGTAAATGTTAATTCTGGGATTGCACCCTGAACAGACTCTGGCTCTACAGCCTGTGATCTTAATCACTATGCTATGCTGTATACCTGAAGTATGTTGCACTTCTTATAAAGACTTCTAAGCATAAATCTGGCTAATGGTTAAGTTAAGATTAAATGATGCTACTTTAGGATGGGGAAGTCATCAAGTAATGCTCGGGATACTAAGCTAATTAGAAAACATTGTTTAAAAGTGTAACAGGAAAGATACACATGATACACACCCTGTCTTAGGTCGGAGAGATGGTCTAAATCATTGATACCCATATCAATGTGTATCCATGGGCCATCAGCATCATCTGAGAGCTTTTCAGAAATTTTAAATCTTAGGCCTGAGATTCTGTATTTTTATAAGCTCCCAGGTGAAACAGGTACTGCTAGTTATTGGTCCACATTTTATGGGTACTAAGGCTTTAAATTACTTCTAGTTCATAAGGATGCTTATGGACTAGACTCAGAAAATGAGCAGAGACCTCTCTACCTAAACATACTGAGGAAAACTCTCAAACAGTTTAAAATGACTAAGATGACTACAGTTAATAACTTGAGAGATGAAAAGTCATATGATTCAAGCTATGAAAGACCCCTAGAATAAGTTCTTTGAAGAAAGGGTTTTACAGCAATTTAACTATTACTTGAAATTCCAAGAAACTAACATATTAGAAAGCATACACACCCAACTCTTCAAAACCCTTTGAACTTATCGTGAACTTACCCATGTTTCTTGCTGTTCTGCCTTAGAAGCCTCCGCATAGATCAGGTGAGTTGCAGTAACATACAGAATCCCATTAGATAGTGTCTTACCCACAAAATGATCCAGTAATGTCACGTTTTCTACCTGTTATTTGGGGGGGAAAAAACTGATTAACTACATATGTTGAGTTGATGGCTTAAAGCGAGATAATTCAAAGCCAGATAAATGCTGTTAATTTGCTACAGAACATCTTTGAGGTCTTCGAGTCCCTGCCAAGGTGTCAAACTAATATGATCTATGTTTCTTTTTCCTAAATCAGCCCTGGAGAAACTATAAAAGTGAGAAGAAACATGGATTCTAGGAAGGATTAACCTTCTACATGATGTTACTATGACGGGGCAGGTGTGGGTGAAAGATAAATAGGACATAGAGCCTGTTGAGGTACTTATCTTGTTGGAGAGAAGGTGCAGTTACTGTATGTGTAAAATATCAATAGGGGTAAATCACATCAGTTTAGATCTTAAGTTAAAGGGCAAGAAAATATAATATATAATCCTGTATAAAGCAAGAGAAAACTTGATCTATCCAATGGAAAGAGGGAAAGGAAATGAACAAAAACAAAAAAGAGTGCCATAAATATAAAGTGTAAAATGAAATGTCCAGAAATAAGTCCCAATGTAAGAGTAATTACAACAAATGTACACGAATTAACTTACCAATTAAAAGACAGACTTACAGACTGGATTAATACAAAAGACTCAACAATATTCAGTCTAGAAGAGATACATTTAAAATAAAGAGATGTAAAACAAGGTTAAAATAAATGATGGAAAAGATATACTAGGCAAATATGAACCCAAAAAAGCCTGATGTGGCATTCTAAATTTCTGACAAAATACAATTAAATGACAAAGAACAATAGGACAAGAACATATATGCATATTACAATAGTTTCAAAATATATCTTGCTTGATTTACTTGCTTGTAACAGAGCTGCGGAGAGAAAATCGCTGATTCTATCCTCTGCTTCCTCCAACTTACTGTTTATTCCTTCTAGTGTATTCTTCATTTCAGATACTGTACTCTTCATTTCTGACTGGTTCTTTTTCATGGTTTCTATGTCCTATTCCATGCTTAATGTCTTGTCTCTGTTTAAGTTCTCACTGGGTTCATCCATTCTTCCCCTAAGTACCTTGAGCATCCTTTCAACCACTGTTTTGAACACTCTATCTGGTAGATTGCTTGCCTCCATTTCATTTAGTTCTTTTTCTGGGGAATTCTCTTCTTTCCTTTGGGGCATGTTTCTTTGTCTCCCTATTTTGGTTGCCTCTCTGTATTTCTTTCTGTATATTAAATTGATCAGCTATGCCTCCCGGTCTTGATAAGGTGGCCTTATGTAATAGGTGTCTTCTGGGGCTCAGAGGTGCAGTCTCCCTGATCATCTGAGCTAGGTGCTCCAGGAATATCCCTTGTGTGTGTTAGCAGAACTCTCCTTTACAGTTGAGTCTTGATTTTTTTGGTCTGTCTATAGGTGGAGTTGTAGCTCTGACTAGATGACTGTGAGAATCAGCCCTGACCACGACGTATAAGCTGCTATATGGAGGCTGGTCCCACAAAGCGGGTTTTACCCCAGCAGGGTCTGGGGCCTGTTGATTTCTCCTTTTGATGACACTTGTGTAGCTAATTGAGTCATGTTCTGATGTGGTCTGATTCCAGCCACTTAGTATGTCGGCTCTGGGGCCAGGTCAATGTCAGGTGCTGCCTGTGAGCAGGACTGTTACCTGTTTGGAGCTACAAAGCAATCTAGTTTGTGGCTACCTCTGCTAGGCCTGGGCATGCTTGGAAATGGCCAAGATTGGCATCAAGGCCGTTTTTTACCAGCACAGGTCCCAGGAGTGGGTCATTCAAGACATTACAAGATTTGCCTCCCACTTCAAGCTGCCTTTTAAGCTCAGTCATTGAAAGAGCCTCTGGCGGTATGTATGCGAGCTGTGTGAGGCAGATTTTCAGTGTGTCACCAGGTAAGGGTGAGTAGTGTTTACCAGACTGACACAGATTCAAACTTGGTACCAGTGCTGGGTCTGAGGACACTCAGCAACAGTCTCAGGGGACACCAAGGCCAGCTGCCACTTGCCAGTTAGTTGCCCACAGAACTTTGCGGTGGGGTGGGGTCTCGGGAAGTCATAAGGGTAAAGCCAGAAGGGTTCATCAAGTCCAGACTGACCAAGATTTCATTGTGAAAGGTCTCTGCACAGGAATTGTGGTGCCATCAGGTGTGCGAGGGAAAAATGGCCCCCCACACAAGAGCCACAGTACTTAGTCTCTCCCAGAGTCTGCCTCGACCTCCTCCAGGGTCTTCCAAAAGATTTTGCATCTGGCGTCCAAGCTGGCTACAGCCAGGTGACAGTATTGCAGTGCGCAAGCTCAGCAGGGGTGGGCCACTGGGAATTGAGAGGTCGAGCTAGTGAATCTCCCTTGGTGGGGGCTACTGGATCTCTCAGGGGAATCCAGAGGGTTGCAGCCACTCTGGTACATAGGGCACCACTGCTCTGGCACAAAGGGCACTGCTCATCCGACACCAGAGGGGCAGGGTGTGGTTGTACCACTACTCTGGTGCATGGGAGGCAGGTGTGCTGTTTTGGTGCACAAGTCGTGGGGGCAGGGCACCTCTGCTCTTCAAGAGTGTGTGTGTGTGTGTGTGTGTGTGTGTGTGTGTGTGTGTGTGTGTGTGATTTATTTATTACTATTTTTTTAATCCTAACCTGAGGATATTTTTCATTGCTTTTCAGGGAGAGAGGAAGACTGAGAAGGGAGAAACACTGATGCAAGAGAGAAGTTTTCACTGGTTGCCTCCCATATGCCCCTAGATGGGAGATCACACTTGCCATGACTGGGAATCAGAGCACCTGGACTAGGGACCAAATCTGCAACTTAAGCATGTGCCCTGACCGGGAATCAAACCTGCAAGCCTTTGGTTATGAGATGACAATCCAACCAACTGAGCCACGCCAGCAAGGTCAAGAGTGTGTGTGTTCATATATATATCAAAATATATACATATTTATATGTGTGTGTGTATATAAACTATTTAATTTTAGAGAGAGGGGAACGGAGGGAGAAAGAGAAGGAGAGAAATATTGATGTGAGAGAGAAACATCAATCAGTTGCCTCTCACATGTGCCCTGACTGGGACCAAATGCACAACCTAGGCATGTGCCCTCATCAAGAAGCTCCAGCCCCTAACCTTTTGCTTCGCGGGACTGTGCCCAGCCAACCGAACCACACCAGTCAGGGCAAGAGTATGCTTTTAGAAATACATTTGACTAATTACATTTTATCTCAAGAATGCAATGATAGTTCAACATCAAAATTTTTAATGTAATGCATCACATGAATTAAAAGAGATAAATGCTTTATTTCAATTGATACAGAAGAACATTTGAGTTCACTTTTATTTATGTTGATAACTGTAAATGAATTAGGAAGAGAAGTAAACATCCATAACTATTAAAGATTATAAACTAAAAACCTACAAAGAACGTCATTCACAATGGAGAAACTAAATCCATTAATTTAAAACCACAAACAAGATAAACGGAACACCAAGTCCTACTACTGTTTTAGATATCCTAACCAATACAATGAGGAAAAAGAGGGGGGAAATTAAGAAAACCAAAGATTGGACATCAAGTGCTACATCTGGCATCATTTACAAGGAAGATAACCATCTACTAATTTTTTAAAAAGTAAAAGAATCCCCCAACTATTAGCACTAATATGCGAGGAATTCAGGAAGTTTGCCAGATAAAGTATCTACCTACAAAAATCAACAGTATTGTTCTATAACAGCAATAAACATTAAGAAAATACCACTCACAATGGCAATCAACATAATATAGAATCTAGAAATTAGCTTGATCAAGCATATACAAGAACTTTACAGGGAAAACTTTAAAACTCTACTAAAGAACATAGAAGACAACTTAAAGAAATGAAGGGACATCCATGCCCTTAGATGGGACAACTTACTACTATAAAGATGGCAATTATACCCCAAATAACCTATAAATTCAATGTAATTTCAGTCGAATTTTAAAGTGGATTTTCCACAAGTTTATTTCTAATTTAAATAGAAAAATATAACTCCACAAATAGCTAAATCAACCTGTATTATAACAGCATGGAAGTTAATAAAACACTATTTTTTCCTTAGAAAAAAAAGTGAAAAGGGAAGCTCTGCTCTACTAGATATTAAGACATACTCAAAGCCATGAGAAAAAAAACCCCTACACTAGTGCAAGAAGAGACAAATATACCATGGGAAAAGGACGGGAGTTCAATGGCCGGCTCATGTATAAATTGAAGCCTAATAAAGCATAAATATGGCATTACAAATTGACAAAGATAAGAGTGTTTACTAAATGTCTTGAAGAAACTGTATTCAGTACATGGAGGAAAATAAAGCTAGATCCCTACCTAACACCATGCATTAAAGTGGAATCTAGATATATGTATATGTAAAAGGTAAAATTATAAACTAACAAGAAAAAATGTAGAATACCTTGGATCTCAAGACAGGACAAGACTTTAAAAGTTAATCAATACCAGAATGGGAAAAAAATGCGCAATGCCTAAACAAGGCATTATTATCTAGACTATATAAGGGAATCCTGTAACTCCATAAGAAAAAGGCAGAGGCCCTAAATAGAAAAAATGGGCAAAATATAGTAACAGACAAGTTACAGAAGAGGAAATCCCACAAGCATACAGCTAGGTAGATGCTCAAAACATTGGTAATCACAGAAATTAACATTAAAATTAAAATGACGAGATAGTGCTTTAAGTCTGTAAGACTGGCAAAAACTGGAAAGCTAGAAAATGCCAGGTGTTGGTAGGGTTGTGGGGATATAAGAACTGGCAGGGGTGGGGGTGGTACAGACAGGTTGGGCCATTCAGGAGGGCAATACACCATTCATCTCCCCTATACCGTTTTTTACCTCTCCCCACGCCCCTTCCCTTCTGGTCATCACCATGCTGTTGTCTGTGTCTATGAGGCTTTTTTTTTTTTTTTTACTTTTTGCTTAATCCCCTCACCTTTTTCACCCAGTCCCACGACCCGCCCCCACCCTTTTGACAGCTGTCAGTCTGTTCTCTATGAGTCTGTTTCTATTTGTTAGTTTATTTAACAAATATTTCTTGATCACCTACCATATGTCAGACACTGTTCCAAATGTTAATGGAATTAGAGAGCATGACTAAGCATGCTTTTTTACACTCGAAGAGTGTTCAATCTTAATAGGAAAAGCAGAGAGGTAAAACCAGACTCACAGAAAATGATAAGTTAAAACAAGAGAAGGCAATAAAAAATAGAAGACCAAAAAAGAAACAAGGAGAACAATAAATAAAAACAGTAATAAATATGACAGATATTAATCCACCTATATCGATAATCACTTTAAATGCCAATAGTCTAAATACACCAATGAAAAAAGATTGTCGCTGTGTATCAAAAAAACAGGACCCAACTTGACATTGTCTATAAGAACCCACTGTATTCTTGTGAATAGTGTAAATTGGTGGTCTACTTTCATTTTTTTGCATGTACCTGTTCCCCCACATCATTTATTGAAGAGACTGTTTTTACTCCATTGTATGCTCTTGCCTCCTTTGTCAAATATTGACCATAAAGGTGCGGGTTTATTTCTAGGCTCTATGTTCTGTTCCGCTGATCTATATGCCTGTTCTTATGCCAGCGCCGGGCTGTTTTGATTACACCATATACAAGAATAACGCAAAATAGATAAAAGGCTTAAATGTAAGCTGCAAAACCATAAAAATCCTAGAAGAAAGCCTAGGCAGTAAAATCTCAGACACCTCTTAGCAATATTTTTGCCAATATATTTCCTAAGGCAGGGGAAACAAAGGATAAAAAAAAAAACAAATGAGACTACATCAAATTAAAAAGCTTCTGCACAGTAAAAGAAACCATCAACAAAATGAAAAGGGAACCCACTGTATGGGAGAACATATTTGCCAATGGTGCATCTGATAAGGGGTTAATACCCAAAATTTATAAAGAACTTAAGTAACTCAACAGTAGCAAGAAAAACAGTTCAATTAAAATATGTGCAAAGGACTTGAATAGACACTTTTCCAAAGAGGACATACAGATGGTCGGTAAGCACATGAAAAAATGTTCAATGTCATCAACCATCAGAGAGATGCAAATTAAAACCACAATGAATTATCACTTCACATCTGTCAGGCTATCATCAATAAATCAACAACCAACAAGTGCTGGCGAGGATGTGGAGAAAAGGGGACCCTAGTACACTGTTGGCGGGAATGCAGATTGGTGAAGACACTGTGGAAAACAGTGTGCAGTTTCCCCCCAAAATTAAAAATGGAACTGCCTCTTGACCCAGCGATTCAACTTCTGGGAATATATCTTAAGAATCCCGAAATACCAACTCAAAAGAATATATGCATCCCCAATGTTCACAGCAGCATTATTTATAACAGCCAAGATTTGGAAGCAGCCTAAGTGTCCACCAGTAGATGCATGGAGAAAAAAGCTGTAGTACATTTATACAATGAAATACTACACAGCCATAAAAGGAACAAACTCTTACCTTTTGTGACAGCATGGATGGACCTGGAGATTATTGTTAAGTGAAATAAGCCAGTCCGTGAAAGACAAATACCATCTGATCTCCCTTATTTGTGGAATCTATTAAACAAAAGCTGAAGAGCAAAAGAGAGAGGCACAGATACGTGGAACAGACTGGCAGCTGCCAGAGCGGTGGGGGGAGAGGCAGACCGGATGAAAGAAGGGGAAGGATTAGCCAAAGAACAGATATGCATAACCAACCCGTAGACACTGATAACAGTGTGGTGATGGCCAGAGTGGGGTGGAGGGGCAAAGGGTGGGGGAGGTAGGCAAAGCAGAGGAAAAGGGGACACCCATAGTAGTGTAAATATAAAAATAAAGTAAAAAAAAAAACTGCTTTAAACTTCAAGACACATATGCATTAAAAGGAAAGGGATGGAGCCCTAGCTGGTGTGGCTCACTGGATTGAGCACCAGCCTGTGAAATGAAAGGTTGCCAGTTCAATTCCCAGTCAGAGCACATGCCTGGGTTGTGGGCCAGGTCCCCAGTTGGGGGTATGCGAGAGGAAACCGGTCAATATTTCTCTCCCTCTCTTTCTCCCACCCTTCCCCTCTCTCTGAAAATAAATAAATAAAATCTTTTTTTAAAAAGTAAAGGGATGGAGACAGATATGTCATGCCAACACTGAAAGAAATTTGAGGTAGCTATATTAAGGAAAATTATCAGGGATAAAGAGAAGTATTGAATAAAATTCTCCAAGAAGATACAACAAGCCTTAATGAGGCAAAAATGGATAGAAGTGCAAAGAGAAATAAATGAATCCCCTATTGTAGTTGGAGACTTCAACACCGCTCTATTGACAAATCCAACAGGCAGGAAATCATTAAGGACATAGTTGAGCTGAACAGCACTATCAATCAGCTGCATCTAATTGATGTCTATGGAATACTTCATCCTATAGCAGCCTGAGTATATTTTTCTCAAGTTCTCGCATGGAGCATTCACCAAGACAGACCATATTCTGTGCTATATAACACATCTTAACATGTTTAAATGAATAGAAACCATACAAAGTATGTTCTCAGAACACAACAGAAGTAAACTAGAAATCAACTGCAGAAAGATAGCTGGAAAGTCTCCAAATACATGGAAATTAAACGACACACTTCTTAATAATACATGGGTCAAAGAAAAAATTTTAAAAGAAATTTTTAAAATATTGTGAAATAAGTGAAAATAAAGATTTTGGAATGTAGTGAAAACAATGCTTAGAGGGAAATTTACAGCACTGAATGCATAAGAAATACCTGAAAATCAATAATCTAAGCTTCCACCTTAGAAAACTAGAAAAAGAAGAGCAAATGAAATCCAAAGTAAGAAGAAAAGAAGAATAAAAATTAGAGCAGAAATCAATCAAATTAAAAAACAGGAAAACAATAGAGAAAAATTAATGAAACCAAAAGCTAGTTAGTTCTGTGAAAGATCCGTAAAATTGTTAAATATCTAGCCAGGTCAACTAACAACACACAAAAAAAGAGAAAATACATATTACTAATATCAGAAACGAAAGAGGGGCCATCACGATCAGACATTAAAAGGATAATAAATAAGTATTATAAACAATCCTATCACTACAAATTTGATAACCTAGATAAAATCGACTAATACTGCTATCAAAATTCACAGAAGGAGAAATAGATAATGTGAGTAGGCTTATATCTATTAAAGAAATTTAGTCAATAATCAATAATATTCTGAAACAGCATCACGTCCAGACGGGTTCACTGGTGAACTCTACTGAACACTTAAAAAAGAAACTATACCAATTCTCTACTATCTCCTCTAGAAAACAGAAGCAGAGGGAATGCTTCCTAACTCATTCTGTAAGGCCAGGATTACCCTACTAGAGAAGCCAGAAAAGGCATTACAAGAAACAAAAAATTATGCTGCACAACGCTGTACCCATAATCACCAATACTATATTGTATACTTACTAAGGAATACAAATTAATAAAATAATTAAATTTTATTATTAATTATGAAGTATACAAAATTATTAAGAGGATAGGCACCATGATAAATGTTCATAACATAATAATGATAACAAGGGGAAAAAGTACAGATCGATATCTCTCATGAACACAGATGCAAAACCATCAACAAAAAAATTAGTGTTTTAGTTTGCTAGGGCTGCTGTAAAAAAGTACC
Organism: Mormoops blainvillei; assembly: GCA_004026545.1. Taxonomy (NCBI): domain Eukaryota; kingdom Metazoa; phylum Chordata; class Mammalia; order Chiroptera; family Mormoopidae; genus Mormoops; species Mormoops blainvillei. The sequence continues at coordinate 15,157 of PVJD01014801.1, forward strand.
ACAAACTAGGTAGCTTAAACAACAGAAATGTATTGCCTTACAGTTCTGGAGGATAAAGTACTACATCAAGGTGTCAACAGGGTTGGTTCCTTCTGGGGCTGGGAGGGAAGAATCTATCCCAGGCTCTCTCCTTCGCTTGTAAATGGTCATCTTCTATGTCTCTTCGCCCTGTCTTCCCTCTAGTGCATCCATGCGTGCAGAGTTCCCCTTCTTATAAGGAAACCAGCCATACTGGTTTCATGCCTACCGTACTGACCACATTTTAAATTGATTACCTCTGTAAGGACCCTGTCTCCAAATAAGGTCACATTCTGAAATACTAGAGTTTAGTTAGCACTTCAGCATACTAACTTTAGGAGGATACAATTCAATCCATAACAATTAGCAAATTAAATCCAACGACCTACATAAAATGGACTGATACCTCTACCAAAACACACAAGGAGAAATGGATAATCTGAGTAAGTCTGTATCTATCAAAGAAATTGAGTCAGAGCTGAGCAGTTATACCCCCATCAACACCTTCGCCAACCAATCAGAGAAGGTCCTTTATGACCAATCAGGACAGTGCTTTTTGGAACAATCAAACTGTAAGGATATGGAGCTTCATTTGCATGAGGACAGAACAATCAGGGACCAGGGATGCAAACTTCTGTCTATGTAAGTCAGCTCCCCTCTGGCTCAGAGTATGCGAGTACGCACAGTTTCCCTTTCCACCGAAGACTGCGGACTGCATTTCCCTGGCTGAGCTGAAACACCAAAGACGTCTCACCAGAGCAGAGAAAAGCAGACCAGCACAGGGCAACATAGGGTAAACCAGACTGGACTGGTACAGGTGGACCAGAAAGGGCGGAGCAGACCTGTCTAGGCAGAGAGGGGCCTTGCCCCAGGGCCACCTCGCCCCAGATCACCTTACCCCACGGCTGCCTCACAGCCACTCTGTTCCATAACCCTGCTGTCTCATAACTGAGCAGTAACACTATTGAGCTGTTCTCGCAGCCATGCTGTATCACAACTGGGCTGATCGCGTTAAACAAAGTTTTCTTCTTCACCACACACCCCAAACTAGGGATACCTGTTGGTGTTAAAATGGCATAAACAACCATCAGTTGACGATACATATTATATATTTGTCCAAACACATAGAATATACAACACCAAGAGTGAACCCTAATGTAAACTATTGACTTTAGTTAATAATAATAATGTAACATATTGATTCATCAATCGAAAGAAGTATATATCACATTAATGCAAATGTCAATAAGAGGAAAAACCAGAAGGACTGATGGAATGTATATGGGAATTCTTTTTGCCTAATTTTTCTGTAAATCTAAAACTGCTAAAAAAAAATGGAAGGAGTGAGGTGAATTCTCAGTCCTTATTTCACTTAATCTGCAGGAAGCATTTGACATAGTTATTAATCACTTCTCCTTGAAACACACGGACAGTTCATGACAGGGCTGGGTTCAAAACTTACTTTCCCATGTTCTCAGCCTTGAATGAGAGAGATTGTCAGTGGACTTGAGGGGAGTCTGGGGTTGGTGGCTCTGGAGAGACAACTGAAGGAGCAGCCGCCAGGATCCCTATGCTGACTTGTTCCTCATCCTGCAGGAGCCACCCTTCTCAGGCAGAGCAGTCCTCTCCAAGTGGCATCAGCCTGAGGGGAAGCAACAGCCCTACCAGCAGCAATTACACTGCCCCGGCCTGTGGTGCTTAAGCCGGACTGCTGATTCCAGCTTCATTAGCTTAACAACTAACGCAGACAGAACAAAGCAGCAGCCAAAACGGGAAGACAAAGAAACAGACCCCAAATGAAAGAACAAGAGAATTCTCCAGAAGAAGAGCTAAATTAAATGGAGGAAAGCAATTTATCAGATAGAGAGTTTCGAGCAATGATTATAAGGATACTCAACAACATGAAAAAAGACACAGAACTCATAAAAAAGGACCAGTCAGAAATAAAGAATGCAATACCTGAAATAAATAATATACTGGAAGGAATAAACAGTGGGTTAGATGAAGCAGAGGATCAAATCGGTGATTTGGAACACAAGGTAGAAAAAAAAAAACACCCAGGCAGAGAAGCAGAAAGAAAAAAGAATGTTAAAAAATGAGGAAAAGTTAAGAAACATTTTGGACAACATGAGGTGTAAAAACATCCGCGTCATGGGAATGCCAGAAGGAGAAAAGAGCAAGCAAGGGATCGAGAACCTATCTGAACAGATAATAACCAAAAACTTCCCTAATCTGGTGATCTGGTAAAGGAAAAAAGACACACGAGTCCAGAAAGCTCAGAGTCCCAAACAAGTTGGACCCTAAGAGGTCTACACCGAGGCCCATCATAATTAAAAAGACAGGTTTAAAGAAAAGGAGAGAAGTCTAAAAGCCACAAGAGAAAAGCATGCAGTTACCTACAAGGTAGCAGCAATTAGACTGTCATCTAATTACTCAGCAGAAATATTTCAGGCCAGAAGGGAGTGGCGTGAAATATTCAAGGTGATGAAAAGCAAGGACCTACAATACAACTAAGGCTACTTTACCCAGCAAGGCTATCATTTAAAATAGAAAGAGAAATAAGGAGCTCCCCGGCCAGGAAAAAGCTAAAGGAGTTTGTTAGCACCAAATCAGTACTGCAACAAATGTTAAAGGGCTTGCTTTAAGAAGAAGAAAAAAGAGAAAGAAAAAAACAGAAGAGTCTAGCAATAAAATGGTACTAAATATGTATCTATCAATAATCACCTCAAATGTAAATGGCTTAAATGCTTTAAACAAAAGACATACGGGTAGCTGAATGGATAAGAAAAAACACCCATATATACCTCCAAGAAAGCCAACTCAGATCAAAAGAAACATAGACTAAAAGTAAAGGGATGGAAAAAGATACTTCGTGCAAATGGAAAGGGAAAAACAGGCAGGGGTAGCAGTACTTATATATGACAGAATAGACTTTAAAACCAACACTATAGTAAGAGACTAAGAAGAACACTACATAATGATAAAGGGAACAATCCAACAAGATATAACCCTAGTAAACATTTACGCACACAACATAGGAGCACTTACATATGTGAAGCAAATCTTGATGGACGTAAAGGGAGAAATCGACAGAAATATAGTCACCATCAGGGATTTTAACACCCCTCTACTTCATTGGATAGATCTTCCAGACAGAAAATCAACAAGGAGACAGTTGGCCTTAAATGACACACTGGATCAAATGGATTTAATTGATATCTTCAGGTCATTTTACCCGAAAGCAGCAGAATATACGTACTTTTCAAATGCACATGAAATGTTTTCTAGGATAGGCCACATGTTAGGGCACAAAACAAGTCTCAATAAATTTAGGAAGACTGAAGTCATATCATCTTCTCTGACCACGATGCTATGAAACTAGAACTCAATCACAAGAACACTGAAAAACATGCAAAGACATGGAAACTAAATAATGTGTTATTAAACAAAGAATGAGTCAACAAGGAGATCAAGGAAGAAATCAAAAGATACCTTGAAACAAATGAAAATGAGAACACAACAATCCAAAATCTGTGGGACACCAGGAAAGCAATCCTAGAGGGAAATTCATAGCACTACAGGCCTATCTCAAAAAAGCAAGAAAAAGCTCAAATAAATAATCTAACTTTACACTTAAAAGAACCTGAAAAAGAACAAAGCCCAAAGTGAGCAGAAGGGAGGAAATAATAAAGATCAGAGCAGAAATAAACAAAATGGAGCCTAAAAATAGATACAAAAGATCAGTGAATCCAAGAGCTGGTTCTTTAAGAAGATAAACAAACCTTTAACCAGACTCATCAAGAAAAAGAGAAAGGACTGAAATAAATAAAATCAGAAATGAAAGAGGAGAAATAACAACTGACACCAAAGAAATACAATGGGCCACAGCTGGTGTGGCTGAGCGAATTGAATGCCGGCCTGTGAGCCACAGGGCTGCCGTTTCAATTCCCAGTCAGGGCGCATGCCTGGGTTGCAGGCCAGGTCCCCAGTGGGGGGCGCATGAGAGGCAACCACACACTGATGTTTCACTCCCTATGTTTCTCCCTCCCTTCCCCTCTCTCTAAAAAATAAATTTATTTTTTTTAAAGAAATACAATGAATCGTAAGAAAATAGTATGAACAATTATATGCCAACACACTGGACAACCTGGATGAAATGGATAAATTCCTAGAAATATAAAATCTTCCAAAATTAAGTCAGGAAGAATCAGAGAACAGACAGATTATACCTAGTTAAATTGAAGCAGTAATCAAAAAACTCCCAACAAACAAAAGACTTGGACTGGATGGCTTCATAGGGGAATTTTACCAAATATTCTGAGAAGATCTAACACCTCTCCTTCTCAAACTATTTCATAAAATTCAAGAGAAGGGAAGGCTCCCAAACTCACTTTATGAGGCCAGCATTATCTTAATTCCAAAATAGATAAAGACATGACAAAGAAAGAAAATTATAGGCCAAATCCCTGATGAACATAGACGCTAAAATCCTCAACAAAATATTAGCAAACCAAATACAGCAATGCATCAAAAAGATCATACACCATGATAAACTGAGATTTATTCTGGGAATACAAGATTGGTACATCATTTGCAAATCAATAAATTTGATTCACCACATAAACAAAATGAAGGATAAAAACCACATGATCATATTAATAGATGCAGAAAAAGCATTGATAAAACCAGCACCCATTTATGATAAAACACTCTCAGCAAAATGGGATTAGAGGGAACACTCTAAACATAATAAAGGCCATATATGACAAACCCACTGCCAGCATCATACCAAATGGGCAAAAACTACAAGCATTCCCCTTAAGATCGGGAACAAGACAGGGATGTCCGCTTTCACCACTCTTACTCAACATAGTACTGGAAGTCCTAGCCACAGCAAGCAGACAAGAAGAAGAAATAAAAGGCATCCGAATTGGAAAGGAAGAGTAAAATTGTCTTTATTTGAAGATGACATGATAGAAAACCCCAAAGATTCCACCAAGAAACTACTAGAACTGATAAGTGAATTCAGCAAAGTAGCAGGATAAAAAATTAATACCCAGAAATCAGTTGCATTTTTATATGCCAATAACAAACTAACAGAAAGGGAAATTAAGAAAACAATTCCATTCACAATTGCTACAAAAGGAATAAAATACCTAGGAATAACCAAGGATGTAAAAGACCTGTACTGGAGTTGGACTCTTGCCTGATATAATGTACAAAAATTAACTCAAAATGGATTAAAGACCTAAAAGTAAGCCCAAAAGCTATGTAATCCCTGCAATAAAGCTCAGGGGAATAGATTCAAGGCAGTGGATTTGTCAATTATTTCTTAGATATGACACAAAAAGCACAGGCAATAAAAGTAAATGAAACTAAAGCAAAGGTGGGAATGAAAAATGGTGCATCCATTATGAAAAATGGTATGGAAGTTCCTCAAAATTTTTTTAAAGAATTACCAAACATACCAAGCATTCCACTTATGGATACATACCCAAATAATTCAAAGCAGGGTCTTGAAGAGATATTTGCACACCCTTGTTCATTGCATCATTATTCACAATGGCCAAGAGGAGGAAGTAACCCAAATGAATGGATTAAGAAAATGTGGTATTTATACACAATGGAATACTTTTCAGCCTTTAAAAAGGACATCCTGCCAACATGGATGATATTATGCTAAGTGAAAGAAGCCAGTAATAAAAGGACAAATACTTTATCATTCCACTCATATTAAGTATCTAAAGCAGTCAAAATTATAGAAACAGTAAGTAGAAAGATGGTTGCTAAGGACCGGGGGAGGAGCGCTGGGAGAGGAAATTAGTGTTTAGTAAGTATAGAGCTTCAGTGTTATAAGGTGAAAAAGTTCTAGAGGTATGTTGCACAATAATGTGAATATACTTAACACTACTGAGTAGTACACTTAAAAATGATTAAGATGGTAAATTTAATGTTCTTTTTTAACTACAATAAAAAAAACACTCATTTCCAATCCCCCCCAAAATAGACTTATATTCCTCTACAGGCTAGGAAGGCACGTATTTCCAGCACAGAGTCACCCTTGCTAGAAGGACAGACACAAAAAGCTACACGGTGGCTGGAGAAAAAGGAGGGCGGGAGCAAGCAGTATGCAACTGCAGAAGTGAGGGAGGCAAGGTGGAAGGATAAGGCCAGAGCAGGAGCAGAGTTAAATAAAAAGCCAGACTCAGCAGGTCCAATGTAAGATAAATGAAAAAAAACTATGAAAACCCAGGAGATGTTTGAAGGTCCAAAACCCCAAATGGAGAAGGAAGGTGCTATGGTCTGAATGTTTGTGTCCCTCCAAAAGTCACATGTTAAAATCCTAATGCCCAATATTACTGTATTTGGAGGTGGGGCCTTTGGGAGGAGATTAGGTTATGAGGGCAAAACCCTCATAAATAGGATTAGTAGAATTAGTGCCTTTATAAAAGAGGCTCCTGAGAGATTCCCTGTCTCCTTCCATAATGTGAGAACATAGTGTGTAGTCAACAGTTTTCAACCTTGAAAGGGACTTTACCAGAACCCAGCCATGCTAACACCCTAATCTTGGACTTCCAGCCTCTAGAACTGTGAGAAATAAATTTGTCGTTTATAAGCCACCCAGTCTGTGGTATTTTGTTATAGCATCCCAAATGGATTAAGAAAGAGGAGGGGGGAAAAAGAATCCTCAGTAATGTTTAGCCACAGAATAAGTACAACAGTGGGGTGGGGGGCAGAAAATGCATGTGGGAAAGGCTATAAGTAATGCTGTAAGAGAAACACGAGTGCATACAATTTCTTTTCCTGATGGGGAAGCTGCAGGTAGGCATTTGCTAATCTGAATGCAGAAGACTATATAAACTTGATGAGAATAGTTTGGTAAAAGCATGTGATCTCATCAGCCAACCGAAAGTTAAAAGAAAGTATGCTTGCTACTGCTAGAGGAACTGTGATTAAGTTAATAGAAGAAATCAGTGCCAGTTGGAATGGGGCTCATTCTCTCGCTGTCAGGAAAAGCCACACCTGAGGAAAAGAATGGGCAAGAAGTGAGGAGTAGAAATTTAAACTATAAAACATCTTCAGCTCTCTCCTGCCTGTCCCAGGCAGGCAGCCTTGAATGGCAGATGCTCAACGACAAACACTGGCCACTTGGACGGAGCTCTTGCTAAGGCCCAGGGCACTACCTAACAAAAGGCTGCAATGTCCATGTATGAAGAAAGTTATGTTTGTCTTGGAGGGTAGTACAGGAGGAAGCACTGGAGGGGGGACGATCGATATTGAAACTGTCGGTATGTACTTCCTTAGGGCTCCATACTGCAGGGAACATGAGTCCATTAACGGTTGAGACCTTGTAGGAGACCTGCTTTTATCTCACAGAAAGTTACCTGAGTCCCATAGAACATGTATGTGTGTGCATGTGTGTAGAGCAACGGTGGGGGGAGAGAAACGGAGAGAGGGATGAGGGTAGAGACATAAGAAGCATGACAGGAGGAAAGGAGAGGGGAGGGAAGGTGAGAGAGAAAGGGAGAAAAAGAGGGAAGGAGGGGGAGAAAAGGGAAGGAGGAAAGAGAACATGAAGAAAAAAGTAGAGAGGAGAGAGATGAGGGAGGAGAATGGGAGCGAAGAAAGAAAGGAGGAAAGAAAAGGAGGAGATGGGGAAGGAAGAAAGGAAGGGAGGGAGGGAGGACCACTAGGTACTCTACAGACTCTAATTCCCAGGCAGGACACCCAATTGCTTTGTTAGTTTTGCACTCCCTGGCTGTGGACAGAGCACTGACATTTACAAAATCTTTGCTCTAGGACATTGATTTTCAACCTTTTTCATCTCATGGTACACATAAACGAATTACTAAAATTCTGCAGCAAACCATAAAATATATTTTTTGCCCATCTGACAAAAGATAGGTATAATTTTGATTCATTCATACCAAACAGCTATTGTTGTATTGGTCGGTGTCATTTTTTATTTGACAATCTAAGGGAAAAAGAGGTCAGTGCCCCTAACTAAATAGTCAGGTATTGTATGTTTCAAAAACTCTTGTAGCACACCAGTGCACCACAGCACACTGTTTGAAAATCATTGCTCTAGGAGAAGCTGGGGGTTTTGTTTTTTGTTTTTTTCATTTCCTTTCCAGGGAGAAAGGAAGGGAGGAAAGGAAGAAATCAGGTGCACTTCAGAGCTCTCAGAATCCATTTACTACCCTGATTTTCCACAGTTATTGGTAATAACTTGGATACATTGCAAAAATAAATACAAAATGAGACATCTGGCTCCAGGAAGACCGACAGTGTAATGAGATCCATCAGCAGTACACATGTCCAACATAAGCCCTGCCCCATGTGGCATCACCTCTGACAACAGAGAGTGTTCATCATGAAAACAACTGCTGCTCTGCACATATTAAAGAGACTTGCACCTACTTTCACAACAAGCATCTCTGATTTAGGTCTCTTCTTTAAAGTAATAACCAAGAAAATATGTAACAGGGCAGGAGGGAGGAAAGGAAAAGGTAGAGGGCAAATGAAGTCTTTTGTGTCAATATGTACAAGGTCATTTGAAGCAAGTGTTAAAAATGCAACCTAGACTTGTATTGAATTTATGCCTCCTCACACTCTATTTTTCAGCACTGCTCCAATGAAAGCAAATTTGAAATTAGGTTCTGTGAACCCTAGTTCCACAGGATGTTAACTGGCGTACACACACATACACTACACACACAAACACACACAGTGTGGTTAAGCTAGGGAAACACTGGGTTAAACAAATATAAGCAAGGTTCTTTATTGCAGGGTTTCTCAGAGATTTTAATGGTGAAAATTCACTACCGATCTCCACAGTGTTTATGGCATCAACATATTTTACCTTGAAATCCTTTTTATTTTTTTTAAACAACTTATGTTGCAGAACTAGTAATCACCAGGAGCAAGGTTTCGGAAATGCTAGTATAATCCAATCTGCTCACTTTATTGAAGCGGTACAGTGCAGGCTTTTGAATCACAGACTGTCTGCTTCATATTCTGGCTCTCGGCAGCCTGCTCAAGCTTTCTGGGTCTTGATTACTATACATTTAAAATGAGGATAATAATAGTATTGTTGCTAGTGTTAAGTGAGTACACAAATAGGTAATGCTTACATAAAGCACTTAGAATAGTGCCTGGCACATTGTAATTGCTCAATAAAGGGTTGATACTATTTTACTCATGAGGGAAATGAAACCTAAGGTCACACAGCATGTCAGTATCAGAGCTCGGACTAGAACCCAAGTCTCCTGACTTCCTGTCCAGAATGGATTTCTCAAATAAAGAAAATGTCTTTGGTGCTCATCAAAAAATCTTTCTATAACTGAACAACACTAAAAAAAATTAGGAATAACCAAACTAAATATTTAACACATAAAAGTCATAGGGTGAAAATCGTAAACCATTAAGAAAACTTTTATTTATAATAAAACTTACCAAATGCTAAAAAAATTTGAACTTCCAAAATATAAATTTTCTGAACAATGCAGCCAGAGCAAAGGTATTTTAATCTATTTGTATGCTTACATATGTCCTTATATTTGTTTATCTTTTCGTCTCTAACTCTTGCAACCAAGAGATCTAGAAAACACCTAGCAGTGATCAAAAAAATCTTTGGAAATGTTACAAAAACTTTAAAAAATTCTATGTCTATAATTAGAATTATTAAAGTGAACCTATTAACTGTAAAAAAATCTTTCTAAAGCATTTAAGTGTTGTACCACAAAACCACAAAACTATATCTAAAAACACACAACCCTAAAACAAATCCCAGTGGTTTCTAGGACTTAACAGCACAGTACAAAGTGAGGTCCAAAGAGGTTTTGGTGGCGAGAAAAACGATTCCAAAGCCTATAAAATAGTGGCCAAAATGCCAGACCACTGCCACCAGGGCTTCCTGGGTAACCTCTCTCTTTGCGCTGTAGTACCAAGAGCCGTTAGGCAGATCTTTGAGACCTGCCAGGACTAGTGTTTACTAAAGCCTCTACCACTGTTTGGATCAGATGAAAACAGAAAGCAATACACAATTATGGAGCACTTAGTATGTGCCAGGCCCTTATCATACCTTATCTTAATCTTCATCACAGTCCCAAGAGGTAAAAATGATCCCCATCTCACAAATGAGGAAAATGATATTCAGAGCATTTGCATGCTTTGGCCAAGAACTCAGAGCTAAGAAATAATACATCTGGAATTCAAACCCAGCTCTGTCTGTTCATGTTCTTCCCCCCCCCCCACTACGTTACACTATTTTCTCAACTGAGAGAATCAAAGGAGAGCCAAGTGAATTTGGACTTTGAGAGCTGGAAGGGGACTACTATCCTCACCTCTGGAAATTACATTTTCTTGACAATAAAAAACACTTTACCCAATTTTATCTTGATTTATTTTGACCCTGCCTCTTTCCTAAATTAATTTGAGGTGGTTTATAATAAAAGACAGGTTTACAATTAGGTTATAAGACCAGAAAATCAAAGCCATGGAAAGGAAGAGGAAGCAATTATGCTAAGTACAAGGCTAATGTAGTTAATATGATTGAACGCTAAATTTGTTTCTTAGTTTCCTAGATGTCAAGCCAAAAATTACCTGCTTTTAGGAAAGATTCACATAAATAGTAAGCTTGACAGCAGGTAGGGTGGCTTGAAAAGCACTTTGTAAAGTATTATAAAGTATTATTACTTATTATTACTATTTTCCAGAATAGCATTCTATATCCACCTGACACTTCCAATTATTTTGACTCTTGTTTCAATGATAATTCCACATATTTCATCATAGTCCGAACCAATCATGCATACTAAACAACAAAAAGACAATGCTGGCTCTGACACTTGCTCAATGTTTGACTTACCAAGAAACTTTAGCCAGCTGGGCCTCAGCTTTCACATCCATGAAATGAGAGGCTTGGGCTATGACCAAATGATCTTATTTACTTACTTATTTATTCATTCATTCATTGGCATATTTACTGAACTTACAAAACCATAAAATTCACTTATTTTGAGTGGTCAGTCTGATGACTTTTTAAAGTAAAATTATAGACCACCACAATATAATTTTAGAACATTTCCATCATGCCAAAAGAAACTGCATTCCCAATCCTCATTTAGGTAATCTTTTAAAATGTCCTTTCTAACTTTTATATTCTCCATTTGTAGACTTAGAAAGCTTCAGCGGCTCTGTTACCTACAGAACCAAATTCAAATTCCTCTGTGTAACATTCAAGGTCCTCCACAATCTACAAAATTTATGTCTCCAACTTAATTCCTTGAAACATTCCCCTCATTGCCTCGCTCTAATGAGTTACCTTGCCCCTGAGCTCATGCTCTTGCACTTCTCTTAGTAGGGAGTCCCGCTCAGCTCTCCAATCGCTGGAGAGTAAAAAATCCTATTTATTATTCACACTCAGCTTAAAAGCCACTCCTTCCGCAAAGCTTTCTTCATTTCATACTCCTCACACTCATCTAGAACTGGACGGCTTTTGCCTTTAAACTCCAACAGTATTTCATTTGTCCCTCTCATGAAAGTTCTCTCTTTCATTCTTGGATCCTATGCTTGCTCTCATCGCTTTACTTGATTGAGAGATCCTAGAGGGCAGTTGCTATATCTAGACAGCTATGTACCCTAACAACGCCCAGTGTGGGGTTTTGTAAATAATAACTAATAATGATGACAGTAATTGATAGTTAAATTAAGCATCTATACTGCACCAGGCAATGGTCTAAGCACTTTTACAACTATTAACTCGTTTAATCCTTATAACAACCCTGCGAGATGGGTACTATTATTATTATTACTATTTTACAGATGAAGAAACTCAGGCATAGAGAAGTTACATACATGCCAAGATCACAAATTTAGTTAAGTAGAAGAGTTGAGATTTGAATGCAGACAGTCTGGCTTCAAAGCACACACTCTTAATCACTACAGTACATTTCTAAGCCAGGTGAAACTCAATCTTAACTGAAAATCCTAATTAAGAATGTTCCATTCCAGAATAGAAAGGTAATTAAGAAGTCTAGGTGCTAACTGACACCTGGAAGAATTGTAGGTGCTAACTGACACACAGAAGTGATTGGGGGAGGGAGAAGTAACAAAGAACAAATTCTAGACAGGACAGTCACTGAACTTTTGGGTAGCTCTGATGTAATACAAAAATCATTGTTAAGTCCCAAGGTTGTAACATAAAAAGACAATTCCTCTCTCACGCATAGGTGGTGAGAGTGAAAAATTGGTAGTATCCACTCCATCTGAATATATGCATATCTTATGATCCAGAAATTCTATTCCTGTGTATATTCCAACAAAAATGTGTATGTATCTACATCAAGAAAATGTTCTATTTGTAACAGCCAGAACAGGAAATTCCCCATTAACATAAGACTGGATAAG
>PVJD01014802.1:0-27597 GCA_004026545.1 Mormoops blainvillei
CAGTCCAAGAGCAGATAAGGCAAGAGAGCAGACAGTGGGTCATGAGGGATGACTTAGAATGGCATCTGCTTGTTCCAAGGATGTTCAGACTTAGGATTTACTTTAGGCTATGAGTTCACTGGGGGATTTTCAAGGAGATGGGTGGGTGCTCTCTCTCTTTCAAAAAACAAATATATTATAAACATTTCTTTTTCATTTTTTATTTGCAAAAGAAACAGTTACTGGTTATATATTTAAAACTTTCAACAACACAGACATATAACACAAAATAAAGTTTTCTCCATTCCTACTCCTTAGTAGTAACCATCGTTAACACTTTGATGTGTCTAGTCTTAGATTCATTCCTGTGCTTAGTGAATTGTATACACTATGCCCAGTACATAACATACACATGGATTTAAAAGTAAATTATCTTTATTATATACATTCTGCTCTGCAACTTACTTTTTTCACTTAACACCTTTCCATATCATTATGTGTACATCTAGTACTAGTAAATTACTATACATGTTAAACATGTAAAGAAACATTTTTTAAATTCTACAGTACTATTTTAGAGAAATGCGATTTTTATTATTTTCAAGAATGAGCAGTAAATCAAATTGGGCTAATGTAGAGTTTTGGCTTATAAATGATGCCTGGCTTCGATTCATAAATTACCTTCACCTCTATGGTGTCACTGTCATAACTGTCCTGTGAGGTGGTTTATATCCCCATTTTATAGGTGAGGAGACTCAGGAAACAGAGGTGACTTAGGTTGACAGAGTCAGTGTTTGAATTAGGGTTTTGGGCGGCTGGGTCTGGGCTGTTTAGAAGCTTTTATTCTTTCCAATAAACTTCATTCTCCAAGCATGTGAACCTTTATCTTCCTCACCCCAGCCTCTCTCCATCATGTTTGCTTGGCAAATCCCAGCCCTAGTTCATTCAGGCTCCTCCCCTCCCATGCTTCACCTAGATGCTGGACCTAGCTGGAGAGAGACACTGGCCACACTGACTGCCTTGCTTTAAGTTCATAATCGAGCAAGCTCAGCTGGGCCCTCGGTCCACCCCTAAAGCCCTACAATCCGCCACTTCCCCCGTCTATCACATTCCCCGCCGCCTAGCTGCCAATGTCACCTTCTTATCTTCCACCTTGCAGCGTCCTCTCTGGACTCTCTGGGTCTGCGCTTGCGTCACATTTCACTGAGAAAATAATGCAAGCAGAAGAGAATAAACACTTGGGTTACCACGCCTGTCAGTCCGCCTGCTTTTGCCCCAGGTAATCTGTGCCTCCCCTCTTGGTTGCTCTAGGCCGTCACTCCTAGAGACGTCCCTTCTTTCTACTGCAATTTCCCATCTATATTGCACTACTTTATGGTCAGTTATGATGGAACATGCCATAATATCTCCCATTAAACAGGAAAAACTCAACACACTAAGGTCCTCCCCGGACCCTTCCCTGCTCTCCATGATGGCCCGTTCCTTACCTCTCCTTTCCCTGAACAATTCCTTAAAGAAGTCATCCACACTCGCTGTTTATACTTTCTGTCCTCTTGTTTTCTTTTAGGCTGACTCTATTCAGGCTGACCTCCTCCACACCAGCTAAGAAAATGCTTTCAAAGTGACCCACACTGCCAAGTGCAGTGTCAGTCCTCCGCCCCATCGTACTCAGGCCGCAGCCCTGCCTTTGGCCCAGCCGATCCGCTGCTCCCTCAGGTGGAAATCCTGGCTTCAGCTGTAGCCTGAGACAATGTTTTCTCTATTCTGCCATCCTGGCTGTTCCTTGTTGCTTTCCTTAAGAGGTTTCTCTTAATTTTGTGACCTCTAAGTACAGAGAGTCCCAGGACTCACTCTTTGGACCTTTCCTTTTTATTCATTCCCAGTCTCTAATAATTTCACCTAAGTCTCCTGGCTTCACCTGGCTTTAGATAGAAATTTCTAGCTCCAGCTGGCACCTCTCTCTGAACCCGACTTTTACATACAGCTGTCTGCTTGGTGTCTCTAGTTGGATGACTAATTGCACCTAAAATCAGGGACTCCTGATCTCATAGCTACACCTGCTTCCCTCTGTCCAGCCTTCCAATGGCGACGCCTTGCACTTTGGAGTCATCCTAACTCCTCTCTTGCCCTCACACCCGCATAGCTGACCTTTCAGCAAATACTTTCTGTCCCTTCAGAATATATCAGAATTTAAGCACTTCCCTCCAACCTTGTTGTTGCTCTGATCCAAACCATTATCTATTGCCTGGTTTATTATAATATATTTTTTCATTTGTCTCTGTTTCAACTTTGCCCCCATCACAGCCACAGTGACCTTTCTGTAGCCCAAGTTAAAATAATAATGATCATTATAGCAAATATTTATGGGACGCTTGGCAATATGTATATTTAATTCTCATAACACTCCTACAAGGTGGGATTTCTTATTCTACATGTTTTGCCAATGAGAAAACTCAGGCAGAAAACAGTTAAAGAACTTGCTCCAAGGCCACACACTAGTAGTCATCTAGGGGTAAATTTGACGAGTGGTAATCGTGAGGGGCTCAAAGTGGGGGCTTTAGTGCCATCTTCCTGAGGCGATGGCGTCTCCTTGCCTAGGGCAGATCAATTTCATGGTAATAGCCGTGCCACGGACCCTTTATTGAG
Source organism: Mormoops blainvillei (assembly GCA_004026545.1). Lineage (NCBI taxonomy): Eukaryota > Metazoa > Chordata > Mammalia > Chiroptera > Mormoopidae > Mormoops > Mormoops blainvillei. The sequence continues at coordinate 2,626 of PVJD01014802.1, forward strand.
TGCATGCACGAGCCCCTGCGTGTGTGCTTTCCACACATCATCTCCTTTATCCTCTCGGGATAGTGCTGTGAGCAGAGGGTATTAAGCTCTATTTTACAGAAGAGAAGCCTGAGGCTTAGAGTTCTGAGGGTTCGCACCGCGTGGTCAAGATGGTATTTTTACTTTGGTCTTTGAGACCCCTGTGCCCAGACTTTCCCCTCTGGAGAGATAGATCTGCAATGAGTGAGGGAGGGGCTCTGTGGGACTCAGGTGGAGCCCGGGAGGAGAAGCTCAAGTGTTGCCTCAATACTCCCTTCGTCTCTCGGAGGGCAGGTTAGTGGGTCTACTGAGTCAGACACTGGTGCCATTGGGCTGGGGCTGGAGTTGGCTCTTCCTTTTAGGGAAGTTGGGGACTTGGCTGAGGAGAACCCTGTCATCCTCTCAGGCAGTTAGAAGTGACAACAGCACAGAGCAGACTGGCCTGCGGCAGCCAGTAGGGGCCCTGCTTCCTGGGTGATGGTGAAGAGCAGGGAGGGGAATGGACGGTTCTATTTTTTCCCAGGCCTGGCAGTGTGCCTGCGCTCAGCTGGCACTTCGGTGGCTTACAGGGTCCAGGTCACGGTGGATCTCAACTGGGCATCCCTGACAGTCGTCAGCCTGCAGGGGCAGAGAAGTTGGCTCTCCCAAACCTTCTCTCAACCTCACCCCGGCATAATAAGGTCTATAATTCACCCTTTTCTTACCTCCTGAAGCTTACTCTTTCTGTCTTAAGGGCTTTGGGAATTACTGACAATCCTATGGGATCACCTTCTTGCTATGACTTGGGACTTATCTCAGGGAACTTACTATTTTTTTAAAAAGCTTTTCCTCACCTGAGGACGTTTTTTCATTGCTTTTAGAGAGAGGGCAAGGGAGATAGAGGAACACCAGTGTGAGAGAGAAACATCGATTGGTTGCCTCCTATAGGCACCCGGGCCCTGGGATCGTATGTGCCTGGACTGGGGATTGAACCCCCAACTTAGGTATGTGCCTTGATGGGGAGTCAAACCTGTAACCTTTTGGGTATGAGATGACGGCTCCTACCAAATGAGCCACACCAGCCAGGGCTTATTTCAGGGAGACTTTACACCAGCAGCCTCCCCTGCCTGGAATCCTTGTTTCATCCCCCCACTCCTACTCCTTGGTCCCTCCACCGCAGTTAACGCCAGGCAGCTCTCAGTTCTCAGCTTCAGGCTAGATCTCCCCAACCAGGTCAGGGCCCCAGGATCTGACTTTCAAAGCACTGTAAGCGAGTTACTGCTCTGTGTGTATCGCCATTTATCACAATTTGAAATAATGTTTTTGGTGCTTATATTTGATTCATCTCTGTCCCCCCAACTAAATTGTGTAACTACTACTAATAACAATAACGATCATGGTAAGGGGACCAGCGACGACAACAACAATGCCAGCTGACAGTCACTGAGCCTGGGTTCTGGGCACGCCGCTGTGCTTCTTCCCAGGTACCGGATTGGATTCTCACAGCCACCCTGGGAACTACGTACTGCTTTTATTCCCACTTCACAGATGGGCACACTGAGCTAACGTAACTTGCTCCAGTTCGCCCAGCTCCTCAGTGGAGTTGCTAGGCTCTGACCCCAGGCTCCTTGACTTCAGGGCTTGCTGTAAGCTCCATGAGGGTGGGGACTGTGTTTTAGCTCACCACGGGCCCCTGGAAAGCGACCTCCAGGGGACATATAGTAATGTTTTGTGAATTGAGTTATTGCTTTCTTGTGGGTCGATTCTCCTCTCTGATGGCCATGAGCCCTGGACTCTGCTTGGGATTGGCTGGCCCATCCACCCACTCTGCTCAGACGCCCTTGGAGCCTGAGAGGCCCGCACTCCGCTGAAGGCCCTAAGGCATCAGGAGCAGGCTCTACAAGCTTTTTCCTCCGCTTCCTGGGCACAGTCCTCCATGTTCACCCCCGGCCCGCTCCATTTCTCCTCTGTGCCTAACTGCCCTGCCTTGGGAAACAGGTGGGGTTTTGCCGGCGTATTTTCTTCTGATAGTTTGCTGCTCTTCGTTTCCTTTTTCACACACCTCATCCAGCACAGAGTAGGCTCCTCAGGGAAATTCCTCGGAGATCTCTGGCAGATCTGAGCTGTCTTTCGGGCTTTTAGCTACAGACTCAAGATCCTGTTCCTACATGTGACATCCCAGCATCTGGATCTGTCCCTAAATATGTCGCTCAATTTAAAAACCCAATAGGGCACCATTGGATTAAAGTAATACCATGAAACCGGAGGGGTCAGTCCAGCTACCCTTCTCATGACCGCTCCCGGTTTCCGATGAGAACCAGGCTGTCCGGATGAGTGAGCCCTTTCCCGACGCACAGGCCGGAGTGCTTGTGGGCCCTGCTGTCAGGGGCCCGTGGCAGGAAGCGGGTCTGACCGATGCGGTCGGCATGTGTGCACCTGCCGAAGGTGGAGGGCAGAGACAAATTAAAGACGCATTTCCCTGAGCTGTTTGCTTGTCTTGGTTGGTGCTTCTGTCCAGTCTGGCTTGTTTAAGGGTTATTTGAGCTCATTTCTGCCTCCTTTACTGAAAACCTAAAGGGCAGGACTCATGCCCATGTCAGCCTCACTCTGCACAGCTCTGCCATTGACACACTGCTAGCCTTGTAGACGAGTGTGCGAGAGAACACCCGGGGCCTGGTTGAGGCAGGTCTCGGGTACATAGGTAGCGCCTTTAGAAGATGAAAATTCACTATGTATTCTCTGGTCCAATTTTTACTAGGCATCCTGGAGGAGTTGGAATGAAAGAGTGGGCAGGTACTGCTCAGCTGACGAAGGGATGGAGCCCAGAGCACAGGCCCTGTCAGGATGAGGAGTTGACCAGGGAGTGCAGGGAGAGAAGGGGCCTTTCAGAAGGCAATCCCAGTGTGCTCGTTGCCTCTTCCCATCTCTTCCCCTTCCTTTTCTCTCCCACTGTGTTCACCTTAGAATCTCTTCGGCTACTTAGTCCTACCTAGACTGACAGTTGTTACACCATTTGGCTCCTAAAACACATTCCCTGTCTGGAATGGAGAATGAAGGGAGACAGGGAACAGCAGGGCAAAAAAAGGAAACTAATTTGGTAAGTACATACTATGCATCAGACACCACGTTAAGCATTAGCTTAATTTGCCTTGTCTCATTCTCACATCAGTCCAAGGAGGAAGGTGTGGTTACCCCCCACTTAGAGATGAGAAGCCTGAGGCTCAGCTAAGGTTAGCAACATGGCCAGTCAGTGGAGCCGAGCTCCAAGTCTGTGTGACTCTGGAGTTAGGCCCAGGCCCCAGACAGAGAACAGTAATTCTTGAGGACAGGTGGCAGAGTGGGGAAGTGGAGGCCTTTGGGTGGGTGGGACATAGCTTCTCAGGGTTCAATGCATTTCAGGTCATCAGCGGAAAGGACTTTTCCAAACTCAGCCCAGCCTTCTCCTTGCCTCTCTTCTCTAGCTTGGGGAGAAGGCCTATGTCTGCATGGAGTTGTGCCTGTGTTGTGGTCTCCCCACTGGGTACCTTTCCCTCAGCACAGACTAGCGTTAGACACAGTTTCTAGTGCTAGACCCAGGTGTGGGTCTGGGTCGGACAGCCTACCTCCCTCTAGGTTCTGTATGCCCCCACAGGGAAACCCAAAGAGGCTGGTGCTCAGAGAGCATCCGCTCCCCCACCCTTGTCCCCAGCTCAAGTACGCTTTTCTTGGCACTGGTGAGTCAACAGGTGTGAACAAGTGTACAGGGACCTGGCATGCCAGGGCTGGCACTGCTCATGGCCTTCACTCACAAGAGATGGCAATTGCCACCTTCTGCAGGCTGCCCATCAAAACACATTGTTGCCTGGCACCTCCATAGGCTCCAACCAACTTGTGAGTGGGCACCATGCCATCCCAGCAGATGGGCAGAAGGGGTGGGGAGCAGCCAAGGCAGCCCCAGCCTGGAGGTGCATGAAGCAGAGGTGGCGAGGGTTTGATTTCCAACTGAGAACGTGTCAGGATGACTCCCTCCACCTCAGATTTATAGGGCAGGAGTTAAAAGGGGATGAAGTCTATGTTTAGCTTGCTTGCAGTTGGCTAAGGTTTGTTTTGGGGGGAAAAATGATTTTGGAACTCATCAGGAAATTGTGGTTTTGACTTTAATGGCCTTAAAGGGGACTTGGGAAATCAGGGAACAAAACTGAAGATAGTAGGAGGTAAAGAAGGACAAGAGGGGGATCTAAGGAGATATTTACATACTGTGACCTCTTTGCCAATCCCTTCTCCACCATATCTCACCTATCCTAACAGCAGGCTAACAGAGCCCCTGTTGCCACCAGGCCAAGGCCGGTCAGGTTGGGGCCAGGGCTGGAGAAGCCCTTGCCATGGGTCAGAGTTTTCCCCGAGAAACCTGGCCCAGAGGGCGATGTGCAGGAAAAGCCAGGACCGGGAGTTGGGGCCCAGGGCTGGCTGGGACGGCTTATGCCCGAAGGAGGGCAGAGCAGTGGCAGTGGAGGTGGAAAGAAAAGGAACTGGGAAGACCGTCACTAGGGTACGTTGATTTGGGGATTAGAACCTGGAGGGAGAGGGAAGAACAAAAGAAGATAGCAGAGTGATGGAGATAATGGAGGGAGATGGAGGAAGGGAAGTCGTCATCATAGATAGTAATATATATTGTAACAACGAGGAATTCTGGTTAGATGAATACAAGTGTGGTTGTTCAGCTGCCTTATTTTCATCAACATGGTACATAGTATTTTGTACTATATGTAGATTTTCATGGATAACTAAGAATTAACTTGCTGTAGCAGCTTGTTAATTCTCACAGGTAAAAGGCCTCTCTCCCAGGTCTGAGTTTCAGCTGCCCCTTTGTGCTTCTGCCCAAAGTACGTTTGTCACTTGTATACAAGGTAGCTCTCGACCAGCCTGTCTTCAAAGCCAGCCTCCTGTTTCCCTGCAGCCCTCTCTCCACTTCCACATGCCTCTGGGGTTTTTTGGTTATCATGTTGAAGAATGAACAGCCTCTGCCAGTCTGAAATTGCATGTGGGGTGACTCTGTTTGTGGCCTACCCAGCAATTAGCCACACACCATTTTATCTCTGCAATTATACCGCAGAAGGAGAAAATAGACAGTCATTGTCCCGGGGGGAAGCTGAGGAATAGCAAAGCCAAGCCGTGTGTCTGGAGGGGCCGGTGACCAAGGATGCACTTGGACGGGCCCTGAGCTCCCGACGGGCTGGCCCCGTTCCTCTCCCACGCCTTCCTCGCCCCTTTCTCGCGTCCCTTCATTAAGAATGACAGCATCTGTAGGATAATCTCTTTCGGGGATAGCAAATCAGTTTTCTTTCTTGTGTTAACTCTGAAAGACTCACAGTGGCTGCCTGGAGCATTGCCCTGGGAAAGATTTTAAAGCTTAAACTGAGCTCAGTAGGAGAGAGTGCTGTGATCAATTAGTGATGTCTGGAGTGGGCAGAGAATTGGAAAGCGGAGGTGCCTGCTGCCTCTCTGACACCTCTCATCCAGCTCTAGCCTGACTCTTGAGAGGCGCCCAAAAGGAAGGCTGAGAAATGGCGCGACTTATTACAGATGGTAAAGCCTAACATGAATGTTAGTTAGTATATGCTAGGAAGTATTCTGAATACTTCACAATGTAGCTCACGTAATCCCCATGACACCCCCTGGGCGCTCACCCTCACTTTACAGAGGAGGAAACGGGAAACACAGAGGTTAAATGACTGCCCAAAGACACAGAGCAGGAAGAGGAGCCCGTGTGGAACTCCAAAACCTGGTTAAGCTGCCGCCTTCCACTGCTGCCGTCTGTTCTGTGTGAGTCACGGGGTTCCTTAATAGCGGGGCCCGGAGCCCAGGTCTCCTGGTTCCCCACCCTGAGTTCTCTTCTGCTATAGAAACAAATCGATAGGCTCCCTGGCGTTCACAGTTGTATGTCTCAAACTTAGAAGGAAAACAGAGAATAGCCCTCAAAGAAGAACAAACACTTATATTGAGTACTGAGGGTGTGCCAGGCTCTTTGCTAAGAGCTGAGGAATGAAAAATAAATAAGTGCCACCCAGTCACTGTCTTTGAGAAGCTCACACCTCAGGGCAGAAAAGGTCCAGCTGGAGTCCCACTTCATTCAACCTTAGACTTTGCCCGCGACAGCCTACCCGGGTTTGGGGCTGGTCTACATTCCTGGGCTGGCATAACGTTTTCTACTTCTGTGCTCTAAGCATCACTGCCATCCCTGGGCACGGGTCATGGGTCGAGTTTACATGGAGGACATACAGTGTTGACACGGTGTTGAGTAGAGCTCTGTGCGGCATCCCACTGGCCGTGAAAACTGTTCAGGGGCCTGACTTCATGGGGATATGTGCACTTTGCTTTGAGAAAGCTGGTCAACATAGGTCAGCAGGCTCCGTGTGGAGGTTCATATTATTAAATCCGCTCTAGACACTGGCCCTATAGTTATGCTGTCAGTTAACTTATTTATACCTTTCTTTCAGGAAGACTCTAAAGTGACCATGTATAATAATAACGTTAATGGAATAGGATAAAAATAGAGAACTTGATTGAGACGAAGAAGGTGGATCAAATATTGCCCCCCATATAGATTATCACAGTTGTTGTGATAAAGCAAAAAATTTCATATTGTGCTTCCTAGCAGCTAGAGCAATGCGGAAAGCAGATTAATTCATCTGTCATTATCGGAAAGGAGAAAGCATAACAACTCCTCAGAGGGCCCCCAGCTCATCTAAGTTAAGAGAGATGCTTTATCACATTTGGTTGTTGTGATTAGACTATGGGTTTATGCTAATAAGGCAACTTAAGGCCAGGCCTGTCACTGGAGAGATCCAGTGATTAGAGCATTGGGACTTTCAGCCTCCCCTACTGACCTCCAGGAAGGGGGCTGAGGATGGAGAGCTGGAAATTTAGCTGTATAAAAGCTCTTGAATAAGTAGATTTGATGAGCTTTCAGGCTGGTGAACATATTGAGGTTCTGGGAGGGTGGTGGCCTGGAGAGCACCTGGGAGCCCCACCCCCCACCATGCCCAGTCCTCTATGCATCTCTTCTATTTGGCTGTTTTTGAGTTGTATCCTTTATAAGAAACTGGTAAACATAAGTCAAGTGCCTTCCTGAGCTCTGTAAGCTGTTCAAGCAAACTGCAAACCTGTAGAGGAGAAGTGGAAAGTCCAGATTTGTAGCCAAGTTGGACAGAGTGCAGGGACTGTGGGGATCCACTGCTTGCTATTGGTGTCTTACGTCGGGTGGCGGGGGGACAGGTGCGTGGGACCGAGTCCTTAACCTGTGGGTCTGTGCCAAGTCTGGGTAGTTAGTGTCAGAATGGAAGTGACCTGTAGGACACCCGGGTACTATCTGCAGAGAATTGGTTGTGAGATGGCTGAGTCTTGGGGTGGATCCATCTGGGACAAGGGAATCCAAGAGGATGGGGAAGATGGCCACGCGGCGAGGGGAGGATTTAAGTTCCCAGGAGCCTCTCCGCACAGGACATCTGACTCTTACAAGAGAAGGCCAGCTCCCTCCTGGGCTCTGAGTAGGAATGCATTAGTTCCTTTGGGAAACCAGGGTTCCCTGGTTTGGAGAGTTATGAAGCATCGGCATGGTGAGATAAACGAGTGGGAAGCAAATGTCAGCTCCTTGGCAAGCTTGCAGAAAGAGTCTTGGGCCCAGCATCTCCTTCAACCCTGGAGGTTTTAGGATTTTTGATTATGACTCTTCCGTTCTAGGACACACTCTCCCGTTCTTTGTGTGAGAGATAGGTCTCTTGTTAGGTAATACAGAATCAGAGCTGGACCGAGAACTACACTGGATTTAGGAAGAGAGAGAAAACATACCAAATGACTTACCTGTGCCAGGTGATGATGTGTGTGACCATGGGCTGTAGACAGTGTGTTCAATGGCGAAGAACTGCCTGGCAAAGGAAGATTTTTTAAAAAAGGGTGAGAAAATAACTTCATAGGAGCATTGAGACTTGAAGCGGCCTTTCAGGGAAGATGAGGGCTTAGACTGCTGTAAAGATGAGGGGAAGGTGTTTTCAGAGGGGAGGGAGAGCTCGAGCAGAGGTGTAGAGGAAGGAACGAGTATGCCTTGAGGAGGAAGAACCGGAAGATGGCCGTAACTACCAAGTGTGAGTCCATTCTGTGCATCAGCCACTGTCCTGGGTTCCTGACTAAATGGAGCTTGCTTTTCTACTGGAGCAGACAGACATTAAACTAAGCAGCAGTATGAACAAAATACTCATGGATTATTATGAAGGCCAGGGAGGAAATAAACAGGGTGCTGCGATAGACAGCAATGGGTTGGAGTTTACAAAGTGTTCTCTTACCCACTGTTCCATCCACACCACCACTTTCTGATGGAAGCAGGGTAGATGTTATTCTCATTTTACAGATGAGGGGACTCCGAACTAGGAGGCGACACACCGAAGGACACCGCCCTCAGCCCTTTCCCCGCCAGCATGCCCTGCCTGCTGCAGGGTTGGGTAATGGGAGATGCTCAGCGAATGATGGACAGCCCAGCAAGCCACCCCTTCCAGGGGTCCTGGTGAAGGGCCACTAAAAGTCAGTAGTCAGCGTTTTGTCACATTGAGCCCAGAGAAAAGTTGCACCTCACCAGTGCATGATGCCATTGTAAACAGTAGAATCAATTGGCCTGGCTGGCCTGATTTCCTCGCAGAAAAATAATCCTATTCTGAAATGAGAGAGGCTCTCACGAAGAAGAAGCGGTGCCGTCCCTCCATGTGGTTGCCGCTGTTGCTGCAGCTCATTTGCGTGACCTGAAGCGCAGCAGTTTCTGTTTTTACAAACTATTCCCCTTGGGGAGTGAATGGAGTTTGGGGGTACATTTGAGGGGCCCCGCTCCAGGTTGGCTCTCCATTCTGCCTGTCGTGTGCCCCCTCAGGGTGCAGTGGAACCAGGCGGGCACCGGCCCAGGCTGCAGTGGTGCTATTTGGAGCAAGTGATGACAGACGTGGGAAAGCATGACTTGAGCCTCATCCGTGCCTCGCATGCCCAGCCGCCTCTAGTGAAGGATGTTAGGAGAGGGGAGCGATGCTACTGTCACAGGGCATCGGAGCCGCTGGGTTGATCCGTTGGATCCACAGACCCCATTGGGCCAAGTGACCTGGGCAACATGATGAAGGGATCTGGATCTCAGTTTACCCGGTGAGAAGATGTGCATAATGCTCATCGATTTTTAAAATCAGTAATGCCTTGCAATTGTTTTTTAGGGAAGCTTACCATGTAATACAAATCCTAATCCATTCAATACCCTGGGTGAAGCATCAAGAATAAAGAGTCGAACGGGACTCTTGTGTAGCAACTAAGAAGGGCACGTATCCACCGCACTGGTATTATAGTAGGGACGTAGCCCAGGGCTAGGCAAACAGATGGCACAGGCTGGAGGGCCTGGGGAAGACTTCACCAGAAAGTCTACATTTGAGCATGCCCTGAAGACCCAGCAGGAGTTTTCCAGGTGGAACAGGGGATCCCAAGTTCTGGCAGTGAAGTTTCCTAGAGGCATTCCTTAGCCTAGAGGAGGTCGTGTCATGTTCGACTCTTGGCTTTGGGACCTTGTCTTTTTCTCTTACCACCTGCTCCCCTCCATTCATGGGCGGGGAGAAGTAATTTAATCTATTTCCAATCAGAGTGTTGAAGGATTAGAAGGAAGCATTTCCTCACTTAGAAAAGTCTCTAGGTCTGGATGGCAGATCTCCAGCCCGTAGGTCACCGTCTTCTCCATGGGCTGTCGGGAGCCATGGCTGAGTAAGTTACCACACTTTCTGCTGAGCCCTGACTTGGCTTCTGGACGTTTCTCAGCACAATGCTGCAGACAGCTGCCAGCAACCCGAGTGTGCAGGTGGCGAGGAGTGGGGAGGAGGCAAGAAACGATTTGCCATCCATGATCCGGTTCACCTTCTTTGATCTCTTTGGGCACGCAGGTCCTAAGGCAGCAGAGCCTCCTCCCACTTGTGGGGGAGGACAAGGAGATATAGAGCCAGCGTCCCCATCTTCATGTGGATGGGATGGACCACGGTGGTGAGTAGGCACAGCAGAGGCAGGGTCTCCACAAATAGAAATTCCTTCCCTCCAGGTTTGGCTGCATTGTTTCTCTCTGTCTGCTGCATCGCCCATTCTCCCCAAGTTTCTGACTTGGAGTCCTCTTCGTTTTCCCCATGTGAGGCAACAGGAGCTACAGAGAAGACAAGAGAAGTAAAACACATGGTCCTCAGTCCTAAGAGTGGTGTAATGTGTTTGGAACAACGGGACAGGCACTCATGACCTACTGAAGAAATTGTACTATTTTAACCGTGGATGTTAACATATAGACTCTATAATCATGTGTAACACCACATAATAGCTATTACTTTGAGTGCTATTTACTAGGAAGTATATGATCGTGTGTGCCCACAAGGGCACATAGTTAAATTCCACAGGAATTTAATGGTAAGATACAGCACGGGTCCCCAAGTCAGGCACGGAACATGGACAAGTAAACCAGCCTTTCTTTACAAGACCGTGTGGCAGGGTCTGTGCTAAAGCTCCCGAGAACAGAGGAGCAGGGACACATGAACTGGGCCACTTCCAAGCACCGAGGGTTGGACTGACATTCTGGGGGGAGGGGCAGGAAATGCAACGGCAGGGAGGAAAGAGAGAGGGGCCCATTCAGGAACCGAAAGTGATTTTCATGGGTATAACCAGGGGATCCAGGAGGTGGCCAAAGATGAGGCTGGAGAGGTTCATGGGAAACCTAGCAGTCTTGTTGAAGAATTTGGACTTGGCCATGGGGCTGGCGACAAGCTGTGGAGTGTGGTAAGCAGAGGAGAGGCAGGGCGGCGTAACTGAGGCAGCGCTGAGCGATGGGTTGAAGAGGGTGCTGCTGGGGCACGCAGTCTACGTAGGGGGCCGCTGCACGGGGCGGGGCCAAGCAGAGGAGAGCCGCTGAGGGAAGGAGGGATTCAAACACAATGAGGCAGTAGGCAGGGCAGGATCTGCTAGCCGGCTGTTTTGAGGCTCTGTGGGGAGAACTGACCGATGGCTTCCAGATTGCCATCTTGGGGTGGGACGCGGACAGGGAGAGAGGATTCAGGTTGGGGTGATGTCTCGTGTTCGAGGTTGGGAAGGCCCTTTGAAGGTTAAGATCCAGCTTTCTGCCTTTAGCCACCATTTCTGTCCAATTTAAAGCATCCAGAATAAAGGAGGGTGCGTCCAGTTTACAAAGAGTTGCAGGGAGACCACCCTTCTCTCTTTGGAATGAGAAACCATTCTCCTTTGGAACCATTCTTTCAATAGAGAATTGACCTATCCCCGACTCTATTTACACACAGCTAGAATTTTTTTGCGATTATTAGGGGAGAAAAAAATGAGACAGCTGTAATAGCGTAATCAGTAAAATACACACAAAAATTTTGTTTGCGATTCTTACATGTACGTTACTGTAGGACTCACTGCCTTCTTTCTTGCTTCCGTTCCCTTTCCATCTCAGTCCTTGCAGATGCCAGCTGTGGACTCTGCTTGGGGGTGACCACCATTGGGAGCTCCAAGGACACATTTCACAAAGTGTCTCACTTAGTGGCTAAACTTCCAGGTAGCTCTGGAATGATGAATGCAGGGCCAAGTCATCCATCTCGGTGCGTTACAGTCTGGCAGATACTGGTTCATCATCTACAGCGTATTTAACAAAACACAGCCGTGTACCCATGCTCAGAGAGAAGGAGAAGAAAGTGGAGAAAGAACAGGGAAGAAGGAAGGAAAGGTGAGGAGAGGGAGAGGAGGACAGTAGAAAGAGAAGGAAAAGAGAGAAGGACATGGATTGATGTGGAATAAAAACTCATGCGCAGAAGGTTACGTGGAAGGGAGGACGGACTAACAGGAGGCCTTGGGGGAATGAAGGGAAGGAAGGGAGTCCTTCAACTGCAGGTGGTGGTGAGGGGGGCGGGGGCGGTGCCTGGACCCGGACAGCAGAGTGAGGTCAGGGATGGAGAAAGGACAGTCTCCAGGAGAGAGCAGAACTAGGACAGCAGCTCAAGCAATGCTAGCCCACAGGTAACTAGGGGTGACTGCCTATAGCATCATTTTTTTTAAAAAAACGAGTTTAAGGATGCAACTCTTATTTTTAGTTTTCATTAGGCAAGGTTTCTCAGGGAAGGAAGCATGTCTCAGTAAATTCCCTCCCTCGTCCTCTTTGTGGGTTTCAGCAGCAGCCATAGAAATGTGACCCTGGGCCGGCTATTGACTCTCCATTCCTCAGTTTCCTCATCTGAAACAAAGGAGGCTGGCAAGGCCGCTCGTGGTGCTGGCTGCAAGCCTCACCCAGCACCCGCAGCTCTTTTCCACGTTACCCAGCTGAGCACCTGGCTATGCCTCCAGCCATTGCCAACCTCACAGAAGCAGGTGCCACACCCAGGTTTGCTCCTACTTAAGCTCCTGGGCGTTCAGCCAGGGTAGCGGAGAGAGGTTCCTAGTGGCACAGGAGAGCCTGAGGTCATGGTTGTGTTTCCATTGAAAGGACTGATTGTGTGCTAAGCCATCACTTCAATAAGTAGGTTTCATTTATTCAAGTTCCACCTTAGGACTTATGGCCCCAAAGCCCTAATGTTGCCTAGTTTAGGGTCATGGCCAGAGGCAACGGGAGACACTGGTATAGATGCTATGAACTGAAATGCGTGGGTAACGTTGAGGCATCAGGCCCAGGAGAAGGAACACTGTTAAGTATATTTTTCATCTGTTTCTTATGAAATCCACTCGTAAGAGATCTTTCCTTAAGCAGGTAAACACATTATCTTCTTAACAGGCTTTTTTCCTGTTCATAACAAGTAGGCCATTCACTTTGGAGAGGTCCTCCTTTCTGAAGAAAACCGATAAAGGACACTAATTGAGATCATTTCAATATGTTAATACGGCGTCTCCTTCCCCGGCGCACCCTGAGACTGCGGGCTCCCGCTGCCTCCCACTCTGTATGCACTAGGCCTCCACACCCGAGGCTTATCGCAAGCAATTATCTTACCCAAATAAAAAATGAAAATGGAAAAGTTAAATAAATAACAGGACATCTTGATGGAATCGCGGCGATGCTCACCTTGGTTAGCGTTAGCCTGACTTTTGGACAGCTAGATTTGTTAATGTGCTTGTCCTCTGTTTAGGCATCTGTGTCTGTGAATCGCATGACTCTCCAAAGTGAGGGACGGCAGCCATCCCTGCTCTCCCTAAAAATACGTCCTGCAGGAAACTGGAGGGGACGAAAGGGACACTGCAGTCCTGACCTAAGCGTTGCTTAGATTGGAGAAAACCCTCAAAATGGCCCTGGCCAGTGTGGCTCCGTTGGTTGGGCTTCAACTCATAAAGCGAAAGATCATTGGTTCAGTTGCCTGTCAGGGCATGTGCTTGGGTTGCAGGTTTGGTCCCTGGTCCAGGCGCCTGCAAGAAGCAACTGATTGATGTAAGCATTAATAGTTCTCTCCCTGTCTTTCTCCCTCCCTTCCCCTCTCTCTAAAAAAATAAATAAATACAGTCTTAAGAAAACAAAACAAAACGTATTTCATCTAAGAATCATTGTGGTTTTGTGCATAACAATCAAAGATCGAGCTTTCCATTGTTCCCAGTTCTCCTGCTATGTAAGGAGCTCTGCATGCCCGAGCCACTCAAGTTGCATGAACTTGAATGGGAAACTGTGCCTTGGGGGAGCAGTTAGGGTGAACTAGCTTGGCCTCTGGCAGCAAACAACCATAAACCTCAGGGGCATTAACACAGCAGAAGTTTTTAGTCCTTCTTCACACACAGCCCACTGTAGTTGCTGCCGGTTTGTCACAATTGCCCTCCAGGTGATCCCCAGCCTGGCATCCCAACTGTGTTGACCTTTTAGCATCCTCATCCCAGTGTGTGCTTCCTCCATGGCCGCAGCAGGGAGATCAGCCTGGAAATCCAGACACTGATGATTCGATGCTTTGGAAAGAAAGTGACACAGGCCCTTTTTGTTTATTTCACTGGCTAGAACCGGTCCCATGACGGCCCAGCTACCTTAGGGTGGGAATGTGTACCCAGAAGTAAATGAGCACTCAACGTTCATGAACATGAATGAAGTCTAACTCTTTAGGTACTTTTGATCACTGGCAGTTGTTTCTCTGCTCAGACCCTAAGTCTAACTGGGCAACTTAACCCAGCGGTCAGCCATCTGAGAGTTCTTGCGTCCTATGGACTTCTGAAGCCATCATCCATCCATCCATCCATCCAACCATCCATCCATCATCCATCCATCCATTCATTTATTTTGAAATATATTTGACATATAGCCTTGTATTTGAGACACATGTTGATTTGATGCATTTATGTATTATAATATGGTTGCCATTATAGCATTAGCACCTCTATTGATATAATTTTTTTTGTGTGTGGTGGGAATAATTAAGATCTAGCCTCTTAGCAAGATTGATGGTTATAATATGATGTCATTGTCTGTAGTCGCTCTGCTCTGCCTTAGCTCCCGTGGATTTACTCGTCTAGTAGCTGCACGTTGCACCCTTCTATTATATAATTATATGCATATATAAATTATATGTATCATTTAAAAATAGTCTTCTTACAGCAGTTTTAGGTCATATCAAAATTGATCAGGAAGTACAGCAGTTTCCCCTGTACCCCATGTCCCCCCGCATGCACAACCTCCCCCTTTATCAACGTCCCTCGCAGAGTGGTTCCTTTGTTAGAACTGATGAACCTATATCGACACATCATTATCATCCAAAGTCCGCAGTTTACATTATCAGTCACTGTTGGTGTTGTGTAGTTAGTGGGTTTGGACGAGTGTACGATGACATGATCCATCATTGTAATATCATGTAGAACAGGCTTACTGCGCTAACAGTCCTTGGTGGTCCACCTGTTCATTCTTTCCTTCCTGCAAAACCCTGGCAACCATTGACCTTTGTACTCTCTCCTTCCTTTGCCTTTCCCAGAGTGTCACAGAGTTGGGTTCATACGGTATGCAGCCTTTTAAGATTGGCTTCTTTCACTTTGTACTGGGCATAAGGTTCCCCCATGTCTTTTATTGCTTGATAGCTCATTTCTTTTTAGTGCTGAATAATATCCCATTGTCTGGATGTTATCACAGTTTACTTATCCGTGCACCTGAGGGATATCTTGGGTGCTTCCAAGTTCTGGCAACTATGAATAAAGCTGCTTATGAAATCTGTGTGCGGGTGTTCGTGAGAACGTAAGTTTTCACCGCGTTGGGTAAATGACAAGGAACATGACTGGTGGATTGTATGGCAGGAGTACGTTTAGTTTTGTAAGAAACTGCCAAACTGTCTCTCAAAGCCGCTGTACCGTTTTGCCTCCCCACCAGCCCTGAACGGGGGTTCCTGTGGCTTCACATCCTTGCCGGAATTCAGTGGTGTTATTGTTTTGGACCGTGGCCATCCGGATAGACATCTCCTTGCTGTTTTGACGTTCCGTTCCTAATGATTTAGGATGCGGAGCATCTTTTCCTTTCCTTATTTGCCATTTGGGGAGCCATATGTCGAGATCTCTTGCCCATTTTTTTAGTCAGGCTGTTTGTTTTCTTTGTGTAGAGTTTTAAAAGTTCCTTGTATATTTTAGATAACAGTCCCTCAGATATGTCTTTGGCAAATATTTTCCTCTAGTCTATGGCTTGTTTTAAAAATATTTTGAAACAATGACTCAGAGTCTCAGTCTCCATATGCAACCCAATATTCCCATCAATGGCTCTGAAGATTCTTGGAAGTGGAGGGCTTGTGTTTTTCTTTCTCGTCCCTAACTGCGGTTTCCCTATCCATGGTATTTTTGATTCCTGCTCTGAGTAGAGTAGATGCAAACATGAAATGTAGCCTTCTTCTTCCTGAAATTCTTTTCCTCTCCCCATCCCTCCCTCTGTTTGACCTCCATGTGCCACTGATCCCTGAAGGTCCGGGGTGGAGGAGTGGGGCTTACAGCGTGACTCTGTGTAACAATTTAAAATGCAGCATTAGATAGAACCATCCTTCAGAGTTTCTCAACCACGCCCAGCACCGGGGACAGCTGGCCCAGGGGCCACCTTTCCCTTTTCCTGCAAGTTGCTTTCTTCCCACCTGTTTCCTCCCCCCTGGAGTTCCTATGCCTCCCGCATGGTCTCCTCTTTCCTCAGCCCTTTCTGATTGTAGGTCCAAAAATATGTTTCCTCTTTTCTCCCAACACAGAAACATTCGTTCGATCCTTTCTTTCGTCGGGTCTCTCTTCTACAATGTCTTCTAGGACCTGTCTTTTCATACCCAAATTATGCAGTGGGCCTGCCATCAAAACATAATATGTTTTCTCTCTTTCAGAATTTCTGCTGCTGACTTTTAAAATATCCCTTCACTCCCTTTTGTAGGATAATCTTGCCAAGTATGCTACGGGGCGGGGGGGGTGGCGGTAGGGTAAAAAAAAAAAAAGTGTAGGAGCAAAAGGCCGGAGTGAACCCTGCTCTGCAGGTTTGGGCACCGGGGGTGGTGTTTTACCCCAATGGCCATGCCCAAGCACACCGGTTCATGGACGGAATCTCATCCTATGATCAGCTGTTCGACTTGTTTTAGGGACAGTTTGCCCACAAAGTCTAAGATCCTCCAAAGAACTGCTACGAAGAAAAAAATATTTTAAAATGTTGCAACTTGAAAGGCTTATTAAAGAGCGAGAGGCTTCCGGGAGCACACTCCCTCATGCCCACGCCTCCCTGGCAATCGATGGAGCCATGCCAGGGACAGGTCTTAGGACAGGAAGCTGAAGAAACCTGTTCGGAATGGAGAGACCCCGTGATTTTATACACTTTGGAACACTGCAAAACTCTGGGGTTTGCTTGAACATTTCGTCGTTGCTGTTTTTACTACTGTTTACCAACATTTGGTTGATTACCCATTGCAAATGGTAATCTTTCCCCTTCATTATTTTGCCACAAGCCCTAGTGCTGCACTGGGTACCGTGCAGTGAGCTAACTCCTGAGTGTGATTAGAAAACCAAGGACATCCTATTTTAGCTTCTACATAAACTCATTCCTCTTAGCACTCTCCAAGTAAAATGAACAGGTTCTTTCTCCCCAACCCCAGTGTGTTTCTCTGGGACTGTTTTTCCTGTTCCGACCCCATCCCTGGCCCCGTTTCCCACCTCCCATCCTCTAGGAATCCTTGGGGAAGTTGGTTGTGGGGTTTCTTCATAGCTGTGGCCAGCGTAGGATACGAGACGCCATGTCTTCAGGCTTCCCCTCACCGTTTAATCTCCTCCTTCAAAAGTCTGAGCGATCACCTGGCATTCTATGATGTCCTCATCGTTTGTGAGATTATTCAAGACTCTTGACAGAGAACAAGAGTGTCTGGCACCTTATAGTTAACAGGTCCAATATCTAATACAGAGTTTATTGGAGGTTTTCGCTTTGGGGGTAAATATTTTCTCCTTGGTCAGGGTTGCATTGGAGTTTTAAGACAGAAGCACGTACGGCTTTTGTTGCCCAGCTCCCCCAACTTTGACCTGGAGCATGTGGGGAGGAGGAGGAAGCGAAGCAGAATGGGAACGAAAAGTGGTAGAAATGTGTAGAGAGTGGGGCTTATCAGTATTTATTTTTAATTTTCAACCTCTTAACCAGAAGTGGAAAGAAATTAAACAACAATAATGAAAATAAGTGTCTGCCATGTAACAAGCACAATGTTCAGCACTGGGCTCTGGCTGTCACACACGGCCTGGGCAGTTAAAGTGCAGGGGCTGTTAGATTTAAGAAGAGGGAGCAGTCTCATCTGGGTAAGAGGACTTGTGTCAGTGAGATGGAGCTTACAAGAAGAGAAATATTAAGATCATGAAGAAATTGTTAAGCAGTTAGCCTTACCTGATCATCCATGACTCTCCATCCGCAAATTTAGGGGTTTGTCCTAAAGACAAAAAATGACAGACATTGTCATCATCGAAAAATATCTACCCATTTCTTAATAATTTTATGACCAGAAAAGCAATAAATTTAATTGTAAAGGGCATTGATTAAGTATCATTTTACACACTGAGCCATGCTAGGGAATGTGTTGTGGGAATGTCCCAAGCACAAAAGCTTTTGCTTTCTAGAAACTTGTAGATACTCAGATCAGGAGGATAACCTTGAGACAGAAAATGACATTCATTAATATTTTCAATATTTCCATTTCAGATGCAGGGGGGCCAGCAGTGGAGCCCAGGCTTAAGCTAGGTGGGAATGAGGACCAGTGGGGTTATTTCCTCTTCCAGAACCGGGACACTCTTCTTAGAGAAGTTAGCATGTTTGTAATGGCCTGAACAGCAGAAGACAGGAGCACGCTTGGGCAGGTGAGGTGGGAGGTAGAGGCACATGGATGGAAGATAGAGGCTGAGCTCAGCACTGCCCTTAAACCCAGTCAGAGGGGTTCTTATCCTGGCTCTGCACTTTTAGGGCCCTGCTTTGACCCCTTTCTGCCTGTGCTCCTCTGTACAACACGGAGAATCCACGAGGCTGAGGATGTGTCCATTCTGAGCTCATGCCTCGCCAACCCCGCTTTCTAGATCATGCACTGTATTCAGAAACCTGGCATTCCTTGGGCTTCTAGGGCAGGCATGACCTCTTTCCTGGGTCAGTCCTCCAAGCACAGAACACAGTATTCTCGCGCACGTACTTGGCCTGGGGACTCACCGGCAGCGGTTTGCAGAGAGGTGGGCATGTGGTCTGGAGCCTTGTGCTGTGCGGGACAGAGCCTGTGTGGAAAGGGGGCGGAATCCTGGGATTGACTCTCTCCGCAGATCTCTAAGGAGCCTGAGAGTTATCAGTATGAAACTGGCCCTCCAGGTTGATCTGCAGGTTTATTTGTAAGGTATGAAGATAGAAAATATTTTATCTAAGCCTGTTAGCTTGATACATTTGTGACATGTCACGTGCGGCCTCCATTTGTGCTCCTGGCCTGGCTGGCCAATGTCCCTTTTTCTCCTTAAGATTACCGTTATGGGTTTCTTTCTAGAAGTAACCGTTCACGGAGCACAGGACAAAGGTGACGACGATCTGGCCACTGACCCATCAGACTCATTCTGGGCAAAATGCAACGTGAGCTTAACGAGAAAGGCGAGACTTTCCTGCCTCGCCTCTGCCTCGTTCCTGCCTCTGTGTCCGGTGTGTCACAAGGCACTGGTCCTTATTTTGTAGTTTGTGTAGGGACCGTGCTGCTCCCAATCCCTCTAACCCTCTCTGACAAAGGAGAGCTTTTAAGGATGAAGTGCAAGAGAGCTCCGCCTACACGTGTGCACATGCCCACACATGCACACACACCCTCTGTGCACTTGGGAGGCTTTTCTTCCACTTGTTTGCACCGGCTACTGAAGGAGCTTGCAAAGAGTGTTGCTATGACACATCTTTGCAGATAATGGGAGTTGACAGATGTTTTTTAATTAAAGAAATGCAGGGTATGAGAAAGGTGTCATGGGTAAAGAAAGTGAGAATTTGCCAGCCACACCCCTGCTCACATCCACCCTGCCTCAACTCACTGCATCTGCTTTCGGATTCCACGAAATGCCATTGTCAGGAGTGGCAGGGCGGGGGCGCCGATGTAGGTATCAGGATGCTGCCAGCCCTTGCTTATCCACCGTTTGGGGTACAGGGCCAAAACTCGAATGAGCTGTGTCTGTAGAGAACACCATGCAACACTGCAGCGGAATGCTGTGACTTTCTTCTTCGACAAGCTATCCGTTGGAACTTCTTAGGATTGTATCTCTTTGGCTCTCTTTCCTTCCTCTGGGGCTAATGACAGGGAGGAAACAGTGTTCCAAGGGCACAGAAGCAAGTATCTTCAGTCCTACTCTTCCACATAGCTCTCTGTGATTGGCTTAGCCAGCAAAACTGTCATATTTCAAGCTTCAGAGGGAACTTGGAGAACTTGTAGTCCCATCCTTCACTTTGCCATTGAGGGAACAAAAACTCACAGAGGGGAACTGACTTGCCAATTGTCTCCAGTGAAATCAGTCACAGAGCTTGGTCTAGAACCAGGTCACCTACTCATGGCCACCACACTGCCCACAAGGACCCCTTCATCCTAAAGCCCTTCTGGGCCATGCAAGTTAACCTCTGGTTACATTCTTTTCTTTGGTAGCCCTCCTGTGTTCGTATCTTTTCCTGTGCCCAACAGAAGCATGAGTGGGACTACAGTGGTCACAGAATTGAAACGCTCACTGAAGCCAGTTGGGCAAAATAAATGAAAACAATGGGGAGTGGGAGGCCTGTGGCATACTGGAAGATACATGCCTCTCCTTAAGGCATCTAAAAAAAATTAAAAATTTGAACACCATGTTGACCAAACAAAACATCTGTAGGACCCATTGACTCTCATACTGACCGGTACAACCCCTGACAAAGAACCTAGGACTTCAATAGTAGTAGAACATATGGGTCAGCCCTGTCTAAAGGAATACTAAAATGCAAACCTCCTTTATAGGTAATTTTAATTTTTCTAGTAACTATATTACAAAGTAAAAATAAACAGATAAAATTAATTTTGATACCATACCTTATTTAATCAATATACCCAAAATATCACGCCAACATGTAATCAACTTAACAGTTATTAATGAGATGTTTTACACAGTGTCTTCAGAATCCAGCGTGTTATTTTATGGCAGGCCTGGGATTGGACAGTACCCCTCTTACAAGCTGCCCCCAGTACTTCATGGATGCTGGCAGAAGAGATGAGATTCTCAGGTCAGAGATAAAGGGCTCCACTATTCACGGCACAGGAAGCGGCCTGAGCGTGAGCATGTTTTCATCAGTTCTCCCCAGTCCTGTGATAAGAAGAGTTCGAAGGTGGACCCAGAGATTCCCAGCCCCTCATGCCAACACACTTTCTGCCAGTTATTCCAGGAGACACTGCTGTGAAGGGATTTTGCCGATAGAATTAAGATCTCAAGTCATCTGACCTGAAAGTAGGGAGATTAAGCACGTGGGCCTGACCTAATCACATGACCTCTTTTAAATCTGGGTCTAGAGGTCAGAGACAGAGACAGGTCAGAGAGGTTAAAAACAGAGGAATTTGACAGTAAGAATTCTGCACTGTTGGCTTTGACATGGAGGGGGCCATGTGGGGAGGCATGCAGGTGGCCTTTATGAGCTGAGTGGCTGCCGCTGACAGCCAGCTAGGAAAATGGGGACCTTAGTTATGCAATCCACAAAATACTAAGCTCTACCAACAACCCGAATGCACTTGGAAGTGGACTTCTTCCAAGTCTGGTCACTAGACTCATTTGTATCTGTCTACTTGGGGCTATCATCCTCTAGAGGATTATTTTTCAATCTTTTTTCTTTTTATTGTTGCTCCTTGTGGAGACTTTTTAGGCATTTCCCCCTAATTGTCCCCCCTCTCCGTGAAATTTTATCCAAAGATATTTTGTATGTTTATTTATGTACTGCAGCCCTTTGGAAGGCCAACGAGACATTACAATATTTACGTTCCCCACACCCCTGACCCCAGCATTGAATTTTGCCCCCTTGGGGGCAGCATTGCTCCCGCTGAATATGTAGGCTCTAGAGGACTGGAGTTACAATTTACCAGATTCACCAAAGGTAGACCAATGAATTAGGTTGCCAGTGGATTTCATTTAAAGTGGAATAACTCCACCTTTTGTATGGGGATGTCCTTTTGGCATGTCAGGTGCTTGGAGCAAGGAGATACTGGGATCGAGCAGGTTCGGATCCAGAGAGCTGTACTCCTTTACCACTGTGGCCCTGAGTCCATGTTGCTATAAAGAATGCCCCACTTATCTCTCTTTTCTAAGCTCTTGTGGTGCCAGGTAACAACTCTTGTCCTTGAATTGGAACTTCAGTAGTAGCCAGGCATGTGGACAAGCACTGTGTCTTTTTGGGGACAGCTCCCGATAAACACTGAAGCTTTGTTTTCTTAGGGCCTCTCTTGCCCATCAGTTGCACACACCAATTCCAACGGGCATCCCATTTTTTCTCAAGCATTTTGAAGAGTAGACAGCCTAATTCAGCTTTGAGATGGTTATTTTGTTCTTTGGAAGAATGGGAGAGAAACTGTCTACTTGAATGTGTAAGTACTTTTCAATTCAAGTCCTGGAAGTTAATCGTTGCAGGGAGAAGCCTAATGATGTCAAGATTGCACGTTCAATATCCTTAGGGACCAACTTCTTTCTCTCTGTTCTGGGGCCACTTATTTCATCCCTGACCTTGAGCTGCCATCTACAAAATGCTAGCCATTAGTGAAATGAGGAATTGGGCTTGATGGTGTCAATGAGGTGGATGAAAATGAATCTTGTTAAAGCACTTATGCTCTGTCAAGGATGTGTTTACCCACTTTACTTGGAAGTATGCTTTTAAAATCTTCAAAGTTTTTTTGTAACTAACTTCTAACTTGTATAATGGGCAGGGCTTTTGGTTTAACTGATTCTAATTCTTTGGTATTAGAATTAGAATATGAAGCTCTCTTTGCAGCCTGGCATATGACCAAATTTTGTGTGTGCCTCATGTGTGCTCAAAAAGAATATATTCTGCTCACTTGTATGTTTGGTTGATCAAGTTTCACTTATAGGTGAGATCACATGGCATTTGTCTTTCACCACCTGGCTTATTGCACTTAGCATTATGCTCCTCAGTTCCATCCAAGCTGTCACGAAGGGTAGGAACTGCTTCTTTCCTTCTGCTGCGTAGTATTCCATTGTGTAAATGTACCACAGTTTTTTGATCCACTCATTTACTGATGGGCACTTAGGTTGCTTCCAGCACTTGGCTATTGTAAATTGTGCTGCTATGAACATTGGGGTGCATAGGTTCTTTTGAATTAGTGTTTCAGGATTCTTAGAGACATGGGAATAAAGAACAAACTGACAATAACCAGAGGCGGGGGAGGGTTATAAGGGGAGAAAGAAGGAGAAGGGTCATCAAGGAACAATTATAAAGGATCCATGAACAAAGCCAAAGGGGGGGTAGGATTGAGGGTGGGAGGTGGGGGTGGTGGCATGGGGGAAAGTGGTGGTGGGAAGATGGAGACGACTGTATTTGAACAACAATAAAATATTATATTTAAAAAAGTAAAAAATAAAAAAAGAAGAAAATATATTCTATAAAATTGCCTGAAAAATTCTATATGTGTCATTAGATAAAGTTTTTAAATTATGTTGTTGAATCTTCTGACTTTACTGATTTTTCTGTGTGCCTGATTTACTAATTTAGAAGTCGTTTATTATCATTTCTCACCATGATGGTGGATCTTTCAATTCCTTCTTTAAATTTCATTAATTTTTGTTTTGTATATTTCAAATCTTATTCATATAAGTTATCTATTTTCATGATGAGTTGTTCTTTTTATTGTTAAAAGTGCCTTCTTTAAAATCTCTGATAGTTCTTGAGGTCTATTTCATCTTATATTAATATAGTGATACCAGTTTTCTAATAGATATTATTGATCTAGTATGTTCTTCTATGCTTTTACTTAAAATATTTCTATACTGTTATATTTTAGCTGTCTTTTGTATAATATATATAATTGATTTTAAAAAAGACAATGAGAAAGTCTTTGTATTTTATTTGAGAAGTGTATTTCATTCATATTTATTGGAATTACTCATAAATTTAGATTGATTTTCCCAAAGATTTTGTGTTTTCTATTTGCTGCAATTTAATTTTTTTCCTTTTCCTCTCCATTCCTACTTTATTTTAATCAAGCTCTCTTTATGCTTTTCTCTGTTCTAATGATTTTAAGATTGTTCATTTTAATTTTGTTCTTTAGAGGCAACCTTAACATTATAGTATAGATACTTGACTCAGAAAGTGTCAGCCAGGATTGTGTAGTATATTTCCATGGAGCACCAGTCACACTGTGTTCTGGACTGTTAAGTGGTAAGGCCTTGATCTCTATAGTCCCCAAAACACAAGGAGCTGAAAACAGTTTCACTGATCATTTCTTTCCATCCCCCATAATGTCACCTGGTGTTTTAACTATCTTTTGCTTTTGTACCATCAATTAGTTATTTTTATCATTATTAATTATACTGTTCTTTATTATTTACATTTATTTACCCATAAGTTTACTAATTATTTTGCTTGCCATTTTTTTCCTTGCATTTTATTTCTGCTTTCTGGATTCAATTTGACCTTTCTTAAGGGGAAGCACCATAGTAGTTCTTGCATTGAGGATCTATTAATTTACTTTCAGTTTTTTATTGCCTTAAAAAGGCTTAATTTACCTATATGTTACATATTTTCTCTTTCATGTATTATATAAAATATAACAAAGAAAAAGCTCTTTAGTTATTGTCTTACCTTTGCTCTTGAATGATAGATTAACTGGGTATAGAATTCTAGGTTCACGGGTATATTTTTTCTTAGCACTTTGAAGATATTTCTGCCTGTTATTAATTTATTACCTCTTAGCTCCAAATACACCCTTTTTTGTCATACTTTGTGACATCAGACCTGAACTCTGTACATTACATTTCTCCCTTGCCAGAAGGCTCGGTGTTAGGCTCTGCCAAGAGAGGGCACCAGAGAACTTCTGGCCAAGATGGAGGCATAGGAAGATACGCTCTGTCTCCTTGCAGACCAAAAGAAGGACAACAACAAATTTGAAAACAAAAAACAACCAGAACTGCCAGAAAATCAAACTGTATGGAAGCCCAACAACCAAGGAGTTAAAGAAGAAACATTTGTCCAGACTGGTAGGAAGGGCAGAGATGGAGATGGGAAGCCAGGGCGGAGGGGACGCACAGCAAGGCTGCGGTTGGCAGACTGGGGTGAGCAAGGCAGCAGCTGGTGGACTAGGTGGTCTCACATTTGCGTGCAGATAAACTGAAAGGAACAACTGGGGAGCGAGAGAGATCATGCAACCCAGGGTTCTGGTGCAGGAAAAGAAAGCCTCAAAACCTCTATCAGTAAAAACCTGTGGGGGTTGTAGCAGCGGGAGAAGCTCCCAGCCTCACAGGAGAGATGTTATAGGAGCCCTCAGGGTCCTAGAATGTACACAAACCCACCCACCT
>PVJD01014803.1:0-27563 GCA_004026545.1 Mormoops blainvillei
CGTGAAAAAGGACATAGACACTATCAACAAGAACCAAGAGGAAATGAAGAATACAATTTCTGATTTGAAGAACACAGTAGAAGGAATCGAAATCACACTATATGAAGCAGAGGATTGAATCAGCAAGCTGGAAGATGCTAAGTGAAATAAGCCAGGCAGTGAAAGACAGATACCATATGGTCTCACCTGTAAGTGGAACCTAATCAACAAAATAAACAAGCAAGCAAAATATAACCAGCAACACTGAAATAAAAAACAAACTGACAGTAACCAGAGGGGAGGAGGCAGAGGTATAACAGGGGAAAAGCAGGGGAAGGGTCATCAAGGAACATGCAGAAAGGACTCATTGACAAAGCCAAATGGGGGAAGGACTGAGGGTGGGAGGTGGGGAGGGGTGGGACTGGGGAAAGTGGTGGTGGGAAAATGTTGATGCGGGGATGATGGGATGGGGTGCAGGGCGGAGGGGATAAAGGGGAGAAAAAAATGAGACAACTGTAATAGCATAATCAATAAAATATAGAAAAAAAGGAAATACATAATTTTTCTGCACTGAATCATGAAGAACTAGAAAATCTAAACAGACCAATCAACAGTAAGGACATTGAAACAGTCATCAAACCCTCCCCCAAAGGAAAACTCCAGAATTCTACCAAACATTCAAAGATCAAACATCTATCCTTCTCAAACTCTTCCACAAAACTGAGGAATAGTGCCTTACTTATTTTAGAGACCAACATTGTCTTGAACCAAAGCCTGACAAGGGCAACAAACACACACACACATTACACACCAACATCTCCGGTGAATACAGATACAAAAATTCTAAACAAAATACTAGCAAATTGAACACAACAATGCATTAAAACGTAAACATCATCAAATGGGGGTTCATTTCAGGGGTACAAGATTGCTTAATGTAATCAAATAGATCAATATGACTTAATAAAATAAAGGATAAAAATCATATGTCATATCAGTAGATACAAAAAAGCATTTAGCAAGATAAACATCCATTTATGGTTAAAATACTCAATAAAATGGATATAGAAGGAAAGTACCCCATATATGACAGACCCTCAGCTAACATATTCAATGGTGAAAAACTGAAAGCTTTTCCTCTAGAATCAGCAACGCAACAAGGATGGTCACTCTCACCACTATTATTCAACGCAGTACTGGAAGCCCTAGCCAGAGCAATCAGGCAAAACAAAGAAATAAAAGTAATCTAAGTGAGAATAAAGAAGTAAAATTGTTGCTTTTTGCAAATGACATAATTCTTTGTATAGAAAA
Organism: Mormoops blainvillei; assembly: GCA_004026545.1. Taxonomy (NCBI): domain Eukaryota; kingdom Metazoa; phylum Chordata; class Mammalia; order Chiroptera; family Mormoopidae; genus Mormoops; species Mormoops blainvillei. Next base: position 1,291 of record PVJD01014803.1, read on the forward strand.
TCCTAAAGACTACACCAAAAAGCTATTATCAATATAAACAATAAACAAATACAGTAAAGTTGCAGGATACAAAATCAATGTACAACAATCCATTGTGTTCCTATATACTAACAAGGAAATACAAAATAAACCCCACAATTCCATTTGCAATTGCAGCAAAAAGAATAAAATATTTAGGAAAAACCTTAACAAAGGAAGCGAAGAACTTGTGCACCAAAAACTACAGCATGCTGTTGAAAGAAATTGAAGATAAAAAAGGACATGGAAAAATATTCCATATTCATGGATTAGAAGAATCAACATAATTAAAATGGCCATGTTACCCAAAGTAATAAACAGATTTAATGCCAACCCCATCAAAATAACGATGGTATTTTTCACAGAAATAAAACAAAAAAAATCCTTGAATTTCTGTGGAACCACGAAACACCTCAAATAGCCAAAGTAATCCTGAGAAAAAAAGAATAAAGCCAGAGGTATCATGCTCCATGATTTCAAATTATACTACAAAGCTACAATAATCAAAATAGCATAGTATTTGGAGAAACACACACACATAGACCAATGAAATGGAATTAACAGTCCAGAAATAAACCCACATGTACATGGACCACTAATTTTTTATAAAAGAGGCAGAAATGTACACTGAAGAAAAGAAATCCTCTCACATAAACTGTGTTGGGAAAAACTGAAAAGCCACATGCAAAAGAATGAAATGAGACTGCTATTTGACATCATACACAAAAATTAACTCAAAATGGATCAACGGCCTAAACACAGAAGAAAACATAGGTATGAAACTTACAGACTTGGTCTCAGAGAAGATTTTATTAACTTGACCCCAAAGGCAAGGGAAGTAGAAGTTAAAGTAAATGAATGGGGAGTACACCAAACTGAAAAGCTTCCGCACAGCAAAAAAAAAAAAAAAAGAAAGAAAGAAAGAAAAAAAAAGGCAGCCAACCGAATGGGTGGAGATATTTGCAAAAACATCTCCAATAAGGATCAAATATCCAAAATATATAATAAACTCACATAACTCAACAGCAAAAAACTAACAATTCTATTTAAACATGGTCAGAGGACCTGAACAGACACTTTCTCCAAAAAGACATACAAATGGCCACCAGATATATGAAAAAAATGTTCAACTTCACTAGCTATTAGGAAAACTCAAATCAAAACCATAATGAGATATCACCTCACACCTGTCAGAAAGTCTATTATCAATAAGACTGAGATAACAAGTGTCAGAGAAAAAGGGACGATCATGTACTGCTGACAGGAATGTAAGTTGGTACAAACACTATGGAAAACAAAATGGAGATTCCTCAAAAAATTAAGAATAGAGCTACCATATGACCCAACAATCCTTCTGGGCATCTATCTGAAAATTTTGAAAGTACTTATTTGTAAGTTTTTATGTGCCCCTTTGTTCACTGCAGCATAATACATGGTAGCCAAGACATGGAAACAACCTAAATGTCCTTTGATGGATGATTGGATGAAGAAGGTATGATAAGTGTATGTGTGTGTACATAGACACACATACATATATACATATATATGCAAAGATACACACATATACCCATGTGTATATAATGGAATACTGCTCACTCAAAAGGGGAAATACTGCCATTTGCACCAACACAGATGGATCTTAGCATCATGCTAGGTAAAGTAAGTCTGATGGAATCATATGATTTCACTTATATGTAGAATATAGAACAAAGCAACAAACAAACTCATAGACACAGACAACGGAATGACAGTTCTCAGAGGGGAAGGTGGGGAGGATGAAGAGGGTAATGGGGATCAAACACATGGTGACAGAAGATTATTAGACTTTGAGTGGTGAGCACACCATGCAGATGATGTATTATAGAACTGGACATTTGAAATTTAGATAATATTACTAACAAACGTCACCCCGATAAACTTAAATTAAAAAATATCCTTCAAAAAGAGGATGTGATGAAGACATTTTCAGGCAGTGAAAGCTGAGATGATTCACCAGCGCAGACCTGCAACACAGAAACGCTAGGGGGCGACGAAAGCAGACGGCAACTCGGATCCACAGAAAGGAATGAGGGCGCCAGAAATGGTCAATGGGTGGGTTTGAAAAATGACCATGCTTCATTTTTTTCTCCTAATTTACTTTAAAGACTACTGGCTGTTTAAGGCAAAAAATATTAACACTGCGAGGTGGGGTTTATAATACATGTGCGAGTAAAAGATGAGTACAATCAGATAGGATGGGGGCTAGGTAAAGAAAATGATGCTGTTGTGAGGTTGTTACAAATTTGACTGTACACTTAAAATGTGTAAACTTTACTGAATGTGAATAGTACTTCAATGAGGTTGAGTTTTTAAAAACCAAGTGTACTAAGTTCCCTTCCTCAAATCAATCCAACTTGGGGCCTGAGATAGGTAGAAAGGAAGCTGTCCCCACAGAAATATTAACATGGAATATTTGCTGAATGCTTCTTATGTGTTGAGCACAATTCTAAATGCTTTATGCGCACTTAAGTTATTTAACCCTCATAACAACTCCATGAGGTGAGTGCAATTTGTACCCTGATTTATAGGTCAGAATACTGAGGCACATAGTTAATAACCGGACTCTACTCTCTGTGTCCTCAGCCATTAGTGATCATGAATCAGTGACAGGGAACAAACCAAGAGTAACAGGTTCATGGGGCTCATGTTTGCGTGTTGATCATCTCACGGACCACTTACCTCATTGTACCTTCACATCCTCTCCCCTCGCTCTTCCCTGCAGCATTTATAAAGCATGCGTCACTTGTAAGCCTAAGTCGCCTTTAATATTACCATTATTTTAAATTTACAGTGACCTTGCTGCTGGCTGCTATTTTGTGTCTGGGAGTCTCTGGGGGAAGGGCCAGCCACAAAGGAGAATCCATCATGGAGCTTCCTGGATTGAAGCAGCTCCATCTTCTTCTGTAAGTAGTACTACCTGCCATGGTCCTGGGTGCACGGTCAGTGCTTAATAAATATCACTGACTTACTATATGACATATTCTCCCACCCATGGACTGATTGCTACTATATAGGGGAGCTACAAGAGTGAAGGCATTTGTCAAAGCTCACACCTTATCCATGACTACCTCTAGAATTAGTGATTTAAAAATTCTCAGATCACTGCTGTTCTCTGTTGCTGAAGCACAGACCGATGCTGCTCAGAATAATTTCCTTAGATGAGGAAAGTGAAGGTTAGAGGTCAAAAGGTAAGGTCACACTGCTGGCCACACTTAGAGCCCTGGTCTCCTCACCTGTGGGCCCAGAATGCCTCCCCCGACATCACAAATCCCTCAGGTGACAGTAACACCACTGCTCTTCAGTCCCTGTGGTAAAGGGGTTCAAGGACACTCAACATAAAGGAACCAACACTGGAACTATTAACTATCCTCACTCTCTAAAGCCAGGTGGGCACCCTACTGAGAAAGCTGTGCTCTCCTCCCAATGGCATGGGTCAGAGTCCTGCAGGGTGTATCCCAGGCCTGGGAAAGAGTCTGAGCCCTTCTCCGTCACTCCATTACCCCATCTTCATTACTCCAGGGAAGCACTTGAGATTGTATTTGCCTATCTATAAATTAGGGATAATGTCCCTGCCTTCCTGCGCCATGGGGCCGATTAATCAACGAATAAAGCTCTTGGAGTCTGAAAGCCTGGAACTGACGCTGTATATTGCTTTTAGTTGGTGATAACCCTAACATTCATCACCACCTACATTCCGTTCTCAAATCAAAAGGGGGCCTTTTCATCACTGGGGGAAATGTCTGTGCACTTTAGTAAATTTGCGAAGTTATTGTGTGGTTGAATGCATTCTTTGTCATTATTATTTTGTAAGCTGTTGTATGTAGAATACCACATAATAGAGACTTTCCCAGTTTAGTCACATTCTGTTATTGATATTCAATAACTTCTCAGTAAAACTCCATGACAGCAGGACTGGAACTTTTGAAACATGCTCATTGTTTAAGTGAACTAGCTTGGCTGCATCTGGGTCATCTTTCTTTTCCAACCACCTCATGCTGTGGCTTGCTGCAATCCATAAAGTCTCTCTTCAAAAGGTGGACTGAAAAGAGGCATTGTTGCTAGAAGCTCATGAGACTTTACAGGTAAAATCTTCTCCCTCTGTATGTAATACCCATTATTAATCTCACTTTGTAGATTAACTGAGGCAAAGCACGAAGCAGGGAATAGAGAGGGTGCCAGCAGAGCTGGGACTGTAAGTGCACCCCTGAACTCCAGTCCAGGGGCCCCTTGGGAGGCACCTGGAAGGCAGAGGGACAAGAGCTGTCAAATCAGAGAGCAGGGCTGCAGTGGAAGATCAGGAGTCACGCGGGGTGACATGGGAGAGGGCGGGCATCAATTCCCAGATAACAGTGAACATGAAAGGTGTTGAGAGGTTAGAGCCGGGAATGTGGGATCCTATTCTAAACTGTGCTCTGTGTCTGACAGGCAAGCCATGCCCACAACCAGGGAGTTGACTTCAGACTCTTCAGAGCAAAGCCGGCAAGCCAACCTGTTTGGAATGTTAACAGGTCATGCTGTTCATAGCTGGCCTCCAGGGGGCTCTGCTCTACCTTAGCAAACGCAAACCCAGGGCTGCCTGGGGCGGGGAGGTGGCAGGGAACACTGACATTCCCTGGGGCTTGCTTCTCTCTTGGAGTGGCTGTGAACTACTGTGTATGTGTGAGGGAGCTCCAAAACCTCCAAAGGTTTCGGGACTGAAGGTCCCTTCGGGACTGCCACCTGTCCCCCACAGATGGTGCAGGAATCAAGAGTCCCATCCACCTGCCGCCAGGTAGCCATGCAACCTTGAGAGAGCCATTTGACTTGACGGGCTTCGGTGTTCTTATCTGAAGAATGGACACTTGGTTGGACCACAGATATAGTCTCCTCCTACTTAGACATTCTAATTCAGGAATAGCACCGTGAGGTGAATGTAGGAAGCAAGGTTTTATTACTTCTTGCTTCAGTGAAAGAAACGGCAGAGAGGTGGGTCTAGAAGATGCTGCAGACAGGGTTTCTGAAGGGGGGGGCAGTAGGACTGGGTGGCCCGTGGCTCTCTGAGAAGTAGAGTGAGAGGTGGATGTATGGGTGGCTGTCTGCCCACGGCCCTGTCCTTTAGGTAGCCTTATGCGTTCCTTCATTTAGGTCTAAGGTCCTCTGACATTTAAGACCCCTTTAGAACAAAAGGGATGAAAAGGCACAGGAAGCAAAATAGAAAGCAAGGGAGGAAGAGGCCCAGCTCCAAGGCAATGAAGCGAGAAAGGGGGCAGAGGGTGGAGAGGCAAGAAGGCCTGCCGGAGGCAAGGGCTCCCAGCTGGCATGGAGGGGAGGAGACGGGACGAGGAGGATGACGCAGAGGCCAGCCGGTCCAGGCCCTTCAGGTCACAGATGTGGAGAGAGGTCCAGAGAGAGAGCTGACCTGCCCAAGGTCACCAAGGTGGTTAGGAGAAAAGGAAGGACTGGAGTCTGAGTCTGCTGCCCACTTCACGTATGGGCCACTGCGCCACCTGCCTCATGTTGACACTTTAGTGCATTAGGTCTCATTAGCCAGGAGTAAAGGGAGGTCTGAGAAGATGACACAGGCAATGGAAAAAGCTGGGACGGGAAGTGGAACTGAGTCTCTGATGTAATTTAGGGATCTTCTCTGTGTCTCTGTTTCCAAAATGTATAAATTTCAGGGGGCTGAGGTACATGATTTCTGAGTGTCAGCTCTACACAGACTCTCCCCCATCAAATCCGGGATACTGAGGTGTCCTTAAATACAAGGGAGAGTAACGAGGCGTTTGTGCCGACCACTTCTGGTGTCCAAGCCCTCTTCCCCCCACAGCAGTGTGGTCTCCCCCGGGGGCCACAGAACAGTGTCCTGGGAGCAGTGATGGTGATTGCAAATCCACAGTGGCCCGACTTACCGAAGAGCAAATTTCGAGCAGGATGGCACGACTACTTTTGAACTATCCAAGTGTGAAAACACTCAGAAAAGTTGTTTTCCGCAGCTCTAATATGCTCCCAGTGGGCCTGATTAACTGGCAGCATTAACTAATCAGTGTGGCCAATTTCACAGTTACTAAGCCCCAGGAGGGGAGAACCCATTCTGGAGGAAAAGCTGCGTCACAGGATGAGAGTGGTTCACCTGGGTGCTTGGGCGAGCTTTCCCCCTTTGCAGCAGGAAGCCTGCAGTCCAGGATCCAGCCCACCAGTAACAATAAAAAGAGAGTGTTAGGTGTCCTGCAGCATAAGATCTCTAGCAGAGTGCTCAGAGAGCAGGGAGCCCGGGGCCCCGCCTGCGGAAGGAAGGCTGCTCAGGGTAGGAGAGCACAGCTGCTTTGATCTGGTTCTGAACCCGGCCTGGCTACCAGCAACCTGTATCCAGGCTGGGTTAATGAACCTCCCCGGTATTCGAGGTCCACCATCCATTCAGACGCTCTTTAGGGGATTTCTGAGACAGTTAGCTGTTTCTCTGCAATGCAGTCTTTTAAATGTTTCCAATGGAGAGGGAACAGCAGTGGCTATTTAGAAAACTGCCTGTTGGCTTGGATTCCTGGACCCACAGCCTGTCCCCTGACGGCTTTTCTCACCTTGTTCTCACTACTTTCGGGTCCTTTCTGCTTTCTCCTCCATGGTGGTTTGATCCACGCCGAGGCCTATGTGCCGGCCTGGGCTGGCCTATACTGGTGACACAAATAAACGAGGTGTTCACCCCAAATGTCCTTCCATCTCCATCCTTACCTCTCCTACATACGCCTCAAGGCTCATCTCAAATATTGACTCCTTCTTAAACTTTTCTGGATGGTCACAGTCCCTGGGAAACTTGCCCCTTGAATCCATTTCATTATCTATGCAATCAAGTCATCATACACATGCCTCTCTGGCCTTCTTTAGTCTCAAGCTGATATTTAACTCTTGAATATTCTGTATCTTTGGTCTTGACAGTGCTCTTGTCATATAATTTCTATTTTTCATGCATAATGTAATGAGATGTCATGCGACAGCCACCATTTCACTGAGCCCTTGCCATATACAAGGCGCTGTTTAAATGTTGTGCATGCATTAACTAATACGATTTTCCTAACAACATATGAACTAAGTTCTATTATTATTCCCATTTAGATAAGAAAACTAAGGCAGAGTGATGCTTAGTAACTTTTCCAAGGTCACAGGGAAAGTCAGGGCAGAAGCCCGACAGTCTGATTCAACAGCTTATGTTCAAAACCACTGTCTGAAGTCTCTGCTGGCGCCTTCTATATGGAACCCACTCATCAGATGCTTGTTGACTGATTGGTGCTGATTTGTTTTCAGAAAACAGTTCCAACCTCAGGAAGAAGGGGTTTGACCCCTCTCCACACATGGTCCTCCATGCTCTTCACTTTTCAATTAGGAAGCAAACCCTTGTTTAATCACAAGCTGTTTTCTATTCTGTGTGCTTCCAGAGATAACACTTTTAACTGAGAAAGAGCTAACCATTAAAAAAAATCATATCATGGGAAAACATGTATCCCATGAAAAGACTTTAAAGCACTCAAGTGCTTTGACAGACAAAGATAGAATCTGATGAATCTCTGTGTCCCCAGTGCCTCGCTTAGTGCCAGGCTCACAGAGAGAGCTCAGTAAGTGTTCGTGGTGAGCGGATGGTGTCTTCCAAGGCCGGGGCTGGTCTTGCGTGAAGGTGACTGACCGTCCAATCGCCTTCATCATCAGGTCAAGGCTGGGCTGCTGTGCGCGTTGTCAAAGACCTCACAAATCGAAAGAGCGCTGTCTCACCTCCCTCTGTCTGCTCCCACCATTCAGTTCACTCCCAAGAGTTCTTCTCCAGGAGGGCATATGGGATTATACGGGCAGGAGGAAATGACCCCTTGATTACTGCTCCGCAAATAAAGGCACTCCTTGTGCATACATGGCAAATATTTAATCACAACCCTCTGTATCTGTTGTTCATTTGCATTGTGCGGTGTTTATTATTCCATGTGACTTGTCTGTTGGTACAACCTGCACACTTCAGAGCAGTTCTGCATGGAAGAGCAGAGCTTCACAGGCAGTGGGAACTGATTTCCTTCACTGTGGAAGAGTCCCAATGAAGCAAAACGGACAGATTTGGCAATTACACAGAATTTCACTGAAAGAGTCAGCTCATTTCTATATCCATAATGAAATCAACCCCTAAACTGTACAGTCTACCTGTGTCCAAATCCAGGGCCACAGTCATGATTTCCTGGAATGCCCCTCTTTGCTTATCCTTCAGAACCCATCCCAACCGCCACCTCCTCCAAGAAGCCTTCCCTGACTCTACCATCACCCCCAGAAGTACGGTGCCCCAAAGCATACTTGTTATGGAACTCATTCCAGCTCACTGGAGGGTTTTTTTATTTTTGAGGGGGGGCACTCTCCAACTTTTGTTCCATACCATCGATTCTATAAACATTTTTTCTTCTACAGTTTAGGCACTTTGAGAACACACTTCACATCCAACTCATTTCTGTACTGCTGGGATGGCTACAAAATCTCACTAAATCAGGCACTCATAGGTTCTGTTGAACAAATGAATAAGTGACTCGTGGACTCGTACCCTCACAATCATCTCTTCCCTTCCATAATCTGTGACCTTAAGATTCCAGTGGTATTGGATACACATATAGACATTTAAAAACTAATAGCAACTTTTTGGGCTTAGTGTTACAGATCCTACAAACCACCCAATTAACCTATTTGTTGTAAGAAATAACCACTTCAATATCTACACATCTCCTATGTGTATGTAGACATATCACACAATTGTCATGAGGACTAAATAAGACAGAAGACGGAAAACCCCTTGGGAAAGCTAAAAGAGGCCCATAAAAATGGAAATCTTTCGGCGTTAGCATCGGTTGAGTGAGCCTGTTAGTTCTCAGCGACAGCTCTATGTAACAATGCCACTCAGCCACCAGGGGGCCGAGCCACTGCATCCAGGAATTCCACAAAGAGGACATAGCAGAGGACAAAACAAAAACTGTCCTCATGGAGGTTACATTCTCGTGAGGCAAGTGGTCATAAATAAACAAGTAAATATATAGTATGACTGATGGTGAAAAGTGATATGGGAAAAATAAAGTAGGGAAGGGGCAGAAATGTGAGGAGGCTGAAATAGGTGGTGAGGGAAGCCCTCTCTGGTAAGAGAGCATTTCACAGAGACAGAAGGGGGTGAGCAGGCCAGCCACGTGGGCAGCTAAGGGAGGGCATCCAGACAGAAGAAGCTGCAGGTGCAAAGGCCCCACTGTGCAGTGAGCTCGGAAGGCAGGGTGCACAGCAAGGGGGTTGATGAGGCAGGTGAGGAGGGAGAGAGAGGAGGATGGAGGGTGAAGGAGACGAGGCTGGGGGGAGGGGGCGATCACATAGGGACTTGCAGACTTTGGGTCTCATTCAGTGAGTTAGGGAGGCCTTGGAGGGTTCTAAGAAGAACAGGGACATGTACAGTATGTTAAGGGGACCATTTTGGCTGCTGCGTCAAGACTAGGCTGTGACGAAGGGCGGGGGTGGAAGCAGAGACGCTTGTTAGGAGGCTGCTGTAATCACGTGGTTGGCACCCAAGTAAACGTGGATGCGGTGGGAAACAATCCAACTCTCAATGTACTTTGAAGGTATGGCTGATAGGATTTTCTGATGGACTGGATACAAAGGATGACAGAAGGAAAGAAGGAAAGAAGGAAAGAAGGAAGGAAGGAAGGAAGGAAGGAAGGAAGGAAGGAAGGAAAGAAAGAAAGAAAGAAAGAAAGAAAGAAAGAAAGAAAGAAAGAAAGAAAGAAAGAAAAGAAAGAGAAGAAAAGAAAGTCAGTCAAAGATTTTTGGCCTGAGTAGCTAGAGGCTGACGTTTATCAGGAAGGAAAAGACTTTGGGAAGACTGGGAGGTCTGCTATGGATGCTGTTAAATTCAAGATGCTTATTAGATATCTGATTGAAGGAATGGAGTAGGCAGGTAGGTATACAAGTCTGGAGTTTAGAGGAGAGGTCTGAACTGGTGACGCACAGTTGGTAGTTATTAGAAGACATATAGATAATATTTAATGCCATGAGATTAGACAGGCTAACAAGGGTCTGAGTGTAGGTAGAGCAGAGGTCTGAGGACTGATCCTTGGAGCCCTCCCATGTTAAGAGGATGAGAAGCTGAGGGGAAACTCAGCAAATAATTCTAAGAAGGAAAAACAGTGAAGTAAGGGCAGAACTAAGAAACAACCATATTCCAAAAACCTAGTGATCACAGTGGTTCAAAGATACGAGATGACCCAATGCTGCAGGCAGGCCAAGCAAGCAAAGTGGCACGAGAACAGACCACTAGCTTCAGTGAAGTGGAAATCACGGCCTCGAGGAGCGATGCTTAGGTGCAGTGGTGAGGAAGAAAGCCCAAGTGGGGTGGATTCAAGAGCAAATGGGAAGACGGAATGGGAAACAACAGATAAAAGCAACTCTCGGGAAGAATTTTGCTGAAATAGAAAAGGAGACAGCCTTAAGTTATGAGAAACGGGAGAAGGAGGCATTTTTCTCGGTTTGCGGTATAAGAGATATTGCTGACATTTTCCTAGATAACACCAACCAAGCTAATACAGTGCACACACTCACCTTGGCCTACTTACTTCGGTATTTCAAAAAGCCACATAGACACTATTCTATTGAGAAAGGGTGAAAGGCTGGATTAGGCCTTTTTTGAAGCTCCGAAAAGAGCTATTCCCTTTTTATTGGTGACCCACAGGAAACAAGACACAGTTGTTAGCCCTGTGCATAAGCATGGAGTGGCCTTTAAGGCTGCCCGCCACTGCAAAGCCATCTCAGTGTTACCACCTTTAATGACAAAAAATATCTTCCTGACCTGCATGGCAGGTAATATCAGGGCCTTATACTTGAGGGGTTTTATCATGTCTTCATCTCCCTGATGAAGGAATCCCAAAAAGTGTTACCTCTTCCTGACCACAACAATACAGTTGCACCATTATTTAAATGCATGTGGAGACTAGACACGTTCTTTAGGAAGTTTCTTCCACCGTGGAGCCCCAGCTATTCTATCTAATTCTCCTCTTTAATGTACTAAAGCATGAGTGGCTCCCAACCATATGTATCTCTAATTAAGAATCTCTGTACTAGAGTCATTACTGTAGCTTTCTGTTATTAACAATCTCCTCAATCCCTCCGTGATAGATTGTACTATTTGTTCACAATTATTCGCCCATGCTTTTCTGTAAATACAGCATATTTCTTTGTCCCATTATCTTTGGGATGAGGATAGCCATGTGACTTGCTTTGGCTACTGGAATGTGAGCAGCTCTGATATAAGCCATATTTCCGTGGTTTAGCTCCATGCCCCTTTTGTGAGCATGCATCCACCCTCTGCCATAAGAACGACGTGGCCTGCGTGCTGGTCGCTTCTTCTAACGAGGCTCTGGAATGAGATGGCGCGCAGACCCTGGCTGAGCCCAGACAGCCGCAGCTGGCCAACGCCCTCACGCGCCACAAGCCAGGTGTGACTGTTTCTGGTTTTAAGTCACTGTGAGTTTGGGATTGTTTGCTCCTGCAGCAAAAGCTGACTGATACACTCTTTTATTAGAGTGTCCTATTCCTCAAGTGAAGGAACCACATTTATGCTTTATGATATGTCCTCATACCCAGCACAATGCTCTGAAATTGTGGGTCCCTGACAAGCACAGACACAACAAGGTAAGATTCATTATGTCCACTGTAGCTTGGTTAGCTAAAGTTTGAAATCAATTCATGGTTCCTATCACTGACACATTGGCTGCACCATCATGATACGCTCCTTAAAGTTGTGTTTAAAGTCATTCTCACCCTGCCTTCTCACTCCTTAATTCTGGTCTACTGAGTTATGGCTGATTGACCAAGACAACTGGAATAATTTAGGCTTCACGAAAGGGGAATTGGGTCTTGGCGATCACATATACCCCTTCTATTCCAAGATGCCCCAAACGGTTAAGGCCAAATAGAGGGAGAGAATCTGTTCTAAGGGCATCTGTGTGACTTAGCTCTATGTCCCGTTTCAGACAGGCCATGAGCCTTGCCCGGGGGCCTCACTGCAAAGAAAACAGTCCAACTCTTGCTTCATTTATCCAGGAAATTTTCCTACCTACCTTGTGCAGAAACCATTTAGGCCTCGTGCAGAAATCAGAGACAATATAAGGCACAGTTCTGGGCTTCGGGGGACATGTCATTGAAGAGATGGGTGTGCGTTTAAAAGTCTAAGACAAGCAAGAGTTAATTCTTTACAGGAGGTCTTGTGGCTTGGTAGGAAAGTGCTGGTTTGGAAGTCAGGGGACCTGGCTCTAGTCATGCTCTGCTGCTGGTTAAGTTGCTTTGAGAACATCTTTTCACTCTTCTGTGCATGTCAAAAAAGGACTGAATGGCTTCATGTGAGGTCCTTCACATTTCTATGCTTTTATGACTCTAAGAGATATCGTCAAGCGGTATAAATAATATCACCAAGTGCTCTGTTCCCTGTGTACGTAGTAAAGGCTGGGTGTTCAGAGGACCCCCTTGTTTTCGTGACCCCTGGCCCCATCCCCAAGCTGGTTTGCTTTCGGTCCGGTCATAAGTATCTCCTCTGACTCAATTCTTGGACCAGATCTGATGCAGCCGACTCAAGAGTGTAGTCTCTGCAAACAAGTCCAGAATCATGCTCAGATACCACAAATCGGACTGCCCAAAAGCTGACTCAGCCCCCAGGAGCACCTTGGGCTGGGGCTGGCCGGAGCTGAGGCAGGAGCCTGAAGCTGCCGTGTCCGGTGCCTCGGGCTCATCCGTGACTGGGCAGGCTTCCGGGGACACAGTGGAAGGGGGGTTGCCCACGTGACTGGCGCCTTGATACATAATATCTCTCTAACCCCCTTCTGCTCTTTTGAGATTACTGAACACCCTCCACCCCTTGGGTAAAACCAGTTCTCATAATGACAAGCAGAGTCCATAAATGGGGTTTCCAAGGCCAGAGACAACCCGTTTGACATGAAAGGAGGAAAGGGCTGGAAGAAATAGAAAAATAAGTTTTAGAACATCCACTTATGCTTTCCTGATTGTTATTTGGAAAAACACTGAGATTAGAGTTAATTCCATTGGTTAAAATACGCTGCAAGCCTTGGGGATTAGCTGTGTCTGCTCACCTGGCTCTTTTTGCCACAAATGTATTTAAATTCCCAGCTGAGAACCTTGCAGGCATTGCTCAGACGGCCACAAGATTGTTTTCTCTGTGTAGGCTGCCTTCTTTTGGCTGTGTGAGTGCTATTTAAAAAAAAAAATTTTTCCCCAAGTGTTTACAGGAGCTGGGACCACAATGTGTTTTAATGGACTCACATCAGAATTGGGTTTTTAAAGCAAAGGAACTCATTTAGGAAAAACCTCCATTTATATGAACTCAGGTTCCTTTGCAAAGTGCTCCTTGCACGAAGGAAAGTGGAAGGTGGTGACAATGTAAGAAGAACGGCTCTACTTACTCGGGACTCCAGACACCAGCCGCAAGGGGCGCAGCACGCGGAATGCCCTCAGCGCCTTCACATCAAATCCAGCCCCTTTCCCTCCTAGAGCATTTGCCCCGTCAGCTTTGGTTGCTTGTTCTAAAATTGCACTAAAAAGCCTAGAAGAGAGGAAGGAGAGAAGGAGCCGTCAGGACAGTATTTCTTTGCCTAGCTGGGCTCTGAATTCTCTGAAAGAAGCCTGGGATAGCAGAGTTTGTGACTGCTTCCACTCCAGGAGCAAGTGCTGAGGCATGTGCCTAGGAGGATCTGTGACCCCTGGAAATTGACAGTGTGTCAGTGTGGGTATCATCCTGGTCATGGGCATAAGCACCGCCCAGGGAGCTCCAAGGGAGGCCATGGGCAGACCATTTGATATCATGAAGCTCTGGAAGCTTGTGTGAGCTAGGCAACCCTGGGCGGAGTAAAGCACGTGAAGTTTGCTGAAAAGGACCCTGTCCTTTTGTGGTGTCCTCTGACCCCCTCCATGGGTATCCTAGCTCCTGCCATTCATGTGCCCTGGGACCACATTCTTTCTCCTCCCCATCTCTTTGATTTGTACCTGGGCATGGATAAATGATCCCAAAGAAATCTGTTTTGTGCTGGCACATAGCAGATGCTCAAAAGAAATATGCACATGTTGAACAAATAAGTGAATAATCGAGTGGTTAAATGAGAAGTTTCCAGTGGAGGCAAATCTATGCATTAAGGCGTGTAACCGAGATATGGAAAATTCCGCTCTGTCACCCTTGTGTTTCTGCTTATATATCCATTCTTCCAACAAACACAAACACCTTTTATGCACCCAGTAATGTTCTAGACACTGAGGCCCCAGCAAAATAGACAGCCCTTACTCTCTTGGAGTTCACACTCTAGTGGAGGAGTCAGACAATAAACCAAATAATCAGTAAATGACTATGACATTTAAGAGCGATAAATGCTAAGCAGGCAAATGCAGCAAGGAAGGGGGATCTGGAGTGGCCAGGGTGGGAGGTCTTCCTGTCTGATATCAAAAGGCTAGGAAAGGAGCTGGCTCCTAGGCTGGCATTTGAACAGAGACCTAAAGAAAGTGCAGGAGTGGGCACAGAGTGATGTGGGGCGACCGCCCCGGGCAGAGGGAGCAGTGTGGCAGTATGTTGCAGGGACCAGTGGCAGGGTGGCTGGAGCAAAACAGTAAGTGGAGAGCAGTGGGAGATGAAGTTGGGGAGGAAGGGGGGGCCCTATGGTTTTCTTGGAGTTGGAAGGCACTGGGGGAGTGCGAACGGGAGAGCGACATGATTTGACTACAGGTTTCAAAGCATCCCCCCATTGCTGTGGGAAGAGCAGCCTGCAGCGGGACAAGGGCAGGGCGGCTGCTGCACTAATCCAGGGCAGGAGGTCGGGGCGAGGGCGGCGTTGGAGGGAGTAAGAAACAGCTGGATTCTGGATTTATTTTAAGGTAGGTGTGAAGGGATTGGCTAATGAACTGCATGTGGAGTGTGAGGAAGGCAGAAGAATATAAGACCGTTCCGACGGTTTTGGCTTGAGCAACTGGAAGGACGAGGTAAGGGGATGCACATCGAGGGTTCTGTTTTGAATGTTGTGAAGTCTGAGCTGTCAGTTGGACATCTTGAGGCTTTATGGGGTCTGGAGTTCTGGGGCGTGGGGACTCCGGGCCAGAGACAAAAATCTGGTCGTTGTATAGATTGCATTGAGGTCAAATCCTACAAGATTGCCCAGGAGGCTAGTCTGGAAAGCGAAGACGTGACAGGACTGAGCCCCGGGGCTCCAACATTGAGGGGCCAAGGAGAGGAGAAACCAATGAAAGGGGCAAGTGGACCGAACGGTGGGCTGTGAAGGAAGTGGTTTTGAGAAGACAGTGATTAACTGTGTCAAGTGTTGCACATACAAGGATAGACACTGACCACTGAGTTTAGCAAATGAAGACCACTGAGACCTTGAAAACAGGGTTTTGGTGGAGTGATGGGGACAAAGCCTAACAGGTATGAGTTCAAGAGAGGACAGGAGGGGAAACTGAAGACAGAGAGAATAGACAGGTCTGTTCAAGAGAAACATAATGCAAGCCACAAATGTGGGCCACAAATATAATTTAAATTTTCTAGTAGCCACATTAAAAAAAGTAAAAAAAGAAACAGGTGAAATTAACATTGATAATGTTATTTTATATAGCCCAACATAACCAAAATATCATTTCTAAATGTAAATAATAATTAATGGGATACTTGTCACTGTCTTTTGTTCTAAATCTTTGAAATCTACTGTGTGTTTTCCATGTACAGCATGTCTCAGTTCAGATTAGCCACATTTCAGGTGCTGAACAGCCACATGTGGCTGGTGGCCACTGTACAGACACCTCCTTTGAGGAATTTTGCTATAAAAGGGAGCAGAGGAAAAATGGTGGTTACCAGAGGTGATATGGAATCAAGAGTTTTGTTTGTTTGTTTATTTAAATCCTTACCTGAGGATATGTTTATTGATTTTAGAGAGAGAGGAGGGGAGAGAGAGACAGAGAAAGAGAGAGAAACATTGATCGGTTGCCTCCTGTATGCACACCGACTGGAGATCAAACCCCAGACCTATATATATATGTGCCCCAACTGGGGATCGAACCCACAATCCTTTGGTGCATGGGACAACACTCCAACCAACTGAGCCACCTGGCTAGGACCTGTTTGTTTTTAAATGGAGATACAACAGCATTCCGGGTATGATGGCACTCACCTAACAGATAGGCAATTTTATGATGTAGACACAAAAGGGAACAACTATTGGAAGGACTGATGTCCTTCAGGAGGCAGGATGGGGACCTAATGCACTTTTAGGGATGCCGGCCTTATATAGAGGCAGGGTGGTCTATCACAGTTCAGGCAGGGAGGTACGTTTTAGGGACACAGGTGTGGCTGTGGAAGCACATGAAAACTCTCTTCTGATTGCATCTGTTATCCCAAGGAAACAGGAAGCAAGGTCATCAGCTGAAAATGTGAGAGAGGAGGAGGTATTGGAAGTGTGAAGAGAAACACAAGGGTATTAAAGAATCATAAAGAAAGTGGAAAAGTGAGTGAGTAGGAACATGCAGCAGGATTTCCAGGAATCACGATGGGCCTATTTGAGGTTGGTGGTCATGACTGTAAAGTGAGACCCATCGGCACAGCTTTGCATATTTCTCTAACCCTTTCAACGGCACAGCTTCAGGCACCAAACAGATCTCTGTCCAGTCAGATTCGATTAGGACTGGCGAGCATGTTAAATGAAGGGAGGCATAGAAGCTGACTATAAATGCAAGTGAAGGCTTATAATGATGGGACATGGCATCTAAGCTGGTTGGAAGGAGGCACAGACAGAATGTGGCAGGATGAATGGATTGCTGGAGTTAAGTACCAGAGGGAGTGAGCTGGGAAAATGGGTGGTACTGCTTAGAGTGTAGGATGCTCGGTGTGGGTTTCCAGGGAGGGTATACTTATTAGGTATGGCAGGGACATTGGCTATAACCATGGGAGCAGGCAGCCGAGATAGAATGGGTCCCGAGGGAAGAAGCTATCAGAGAGCCAAGAAGCTGCTGGATGGCAGTGGCAGGAGTCGTGAGTGTAGTGTGTGTTGAAGTGAGAGTGAGCAAAGATCTCACATCTCCAAGGAGTGGGGAGGAACCCAAGGGTCTACGGAGGAACTGTAAGGAGAGATGGGGGCACAGAGTGTCTGATGACACAAATATCAAAACTGGAGGCTTTTAGTGGGAGGGGTAGTGGTCTGAAAGCAGAAATAGGGGGAAAGCAGGGCCCCTCTCCTGACCTCTGGGCTGTGGAATGAAGCATCTGGGAGGGAGCCTGGTTACCTCTAGAGACTGCAAGGGAAGCAGGACCCTCAGGTAAGGGCCCGAAAATGAAAGGAGCGATCAGAATGACCTTGCTCTGTAAATAAAATTTGCCTGGAATTCATGGCACCTATCCGTTGCGTAACTGCCGTTTTCTCCCTGCAGAGCTGGGCCAGAGACTGCATGGCTTGCAAAGCTGAAAGTTGTCCCTGGTCCTTTATAGCAAGTGTCTGCAGCCTCTGAATGGAGGGTGGACTGTGGGGAACAGAGGCCACAGCGGGAAGGATTCAGGTCTGGGTGGAAAGGGAGAAAGATTTAGATCAGAGGATGCACAGACCATGTGGGATGGGAGTCTGGAGTCTTAGACTTTTGGTAATAACCAAGAAGAAAGGGAAAAGGGTACACGGGCAATTTCTGTCCTTTGTACCTTGAGGTGACTCTCCTGATCCTACTGATTCATGGTCAGTGGAGTGAGTGCCGGGTCATGGCCTGGGGTCAAGAAGGAAGTCGAGGCATCGGGACTGGGTCCCCTTATCAGACGGGAACTCGGGGCCAGGACAAGTTCTTTCTGAGGACTAGGCTCAAGCCTTAAACGACTCATGCCCCAAGGCACCAGATCTGGAAATTAGGAGGCTGCAGCTGCAGGCTTCACTTTGCAGCAGCTCAGATCCAGGCAGGGCCCAGTAGTGATGAAGCTGGTCTAGATTAAAGATTTTCAAACTGTGCTCCACGGAACCCACTGGGGACTTCAGGGGCAGTAAGGCCAGAGACGACTGGCTGGGGTTCTGGCTCCTTCCCCCATATTTAACAGAGTGGGTCGCCTCTGATCTGTTTCATGCATTGGGCCTTTGAGCAAGGCTTGGTTTGAACAATGGGCTCTGCAGCTCAAAGGAGTTCGATAGCCCTGGCCAGACCACATCTAAAGTCTCTGCTCCGTGACTGTTTCAGCTCAGCTTGGCAACCTGACGGTTTCACATGTTAGTTGACGCCTGGAATCCCAGGCGAGGTTGCCAGGATAGGGGAGCAGGCTGCCTTCTCCACAGAGAAATACTCTTTCCACTCCAATCTAGATCACTGAAACGGAGGCCAGTTTGCAAACTGGTCAAATCACATTCTAAATCCAAACCAGATCTGGTTACTAGTATTTCCTGGAAGAAAGCAATATGCTTATTGGAGTACAAGATGTTCACGAAATACTATTCAGTGAAGGGAGTAGAGATTAGACAACTTTCCTCTCTTTTAAACCCTGCCCCAACTCAATGCAGACTCTTATTAAGTGTCTGTGTTTAATTTCAAAGGGGTAGAAAACGCAGGAGCAGGTCCAGGCGATGCTTGTCTTGGTCTGCGGGAGCTGCTGTTTCTCCCCGATTAGACGCGGTAAAGGCGAAATCACTGCTTTGTGCCTACGTGTCCCTAAGGGCCAGGTTCAGATGTGGATGCTTGGGGAGGGATTTCTGCAAGAGGTGTGTCTGGCAGTTCCTTAGCTGGAGAGTAGAGCTTTTAAAAGAACAGGATAATGAGGCTCCGGAGGGCCCAGTGAGTCAGGACCCACGTATTAGGAGGGTGATGAAGACGTATTAAAGGCCTTTGTGGCTGCAGCAGAATCTCTCGGGCAGGTGGAGCTACTGAGGATTCCCCAGTTCTTGGGGTAGTGTCAGGGGAGGTAACTCACAGAGGCCTCAGAAGTCCTTCCCACATTCACTCAACAGTACCATGTCCCCTCGTACCAAGGAGATAACTCCACTTTAGGAAGGAAATGTGTGGGGAGAAAGAAATGTCTCTTGTCACAGGCCATCAGAATGGCAATGCAGAGATGAGAGAGCAGCTCTCAGCCTGGCACTCGGGTGGCAGACAGGTGCACCCACCTCTCCGGGGACATGGCTGACTCCCCAGAGGTGCAGGAGGCCGGGAGAGCCCTTTCTTAAAGAGCTGTGGGGGTGCCAAGGAAAGCAGATGTTTCCCAGGAGATGCAAGGGAAACACAGGGCTACCCATTTAATACTGCAAAGGCAGCAGGAAAGGAAGCATGGCCGAAGACAGATGGCTGAGCTACACCGTCTGTGGGGGGCTGTGTGCCATTTTTTGTGTTAGTAGGATGGGCTGAGATTTAGACTGGATGAGAAGCTCCCAGGACCAATACCCACAGAGAGGAGAAGGTAGGTGCCAAATATGGCCAAATGTGGAATTAATGGAGAAGAACTCAAAGGGCCATGGTGACCACAAGGGGAGCAAGTGCTAGCGTCATAACCTAAGTGGCTTCAATAGTCAATGAGGGGCATCTTTTGGAAGAATGCCAACCCTGAATGCCCCCTTTCTTCATCAGCTTCGTGGCCTAGGCCCCAGAAATATGTAACCGGAACCTGGCTGTGGGGGGGAGCTGCAGTCCAAGGGGTGCGGCAAGGTCTAACCAAGCTGGAGACAAGCAGGGTCGCCCAGTGGGCAGTGCACGGCCAGGCACCCGCTCCCTCTTGCCCAGGGCTCCACTGGGTGCCTGCCCGGTGCTGCCTGTCCTCCACTCCGTTGCTGTAGTTAAGTCCGTGAATGGTGCACAGCATTGGATCTGGTCAATTCCAACTCATTCATAAACATGAGAAGATGAAGCATCTTTGCCCAAACAAAATTAGTCCCCGCAAGACACCCCATCTCTCTATGGCTCCCAGAAGCATCGGATCTCAGCCTGGAGCTCTTTTCCATATATGTGTGAAAGGTTCCCAGGAGACGGAGGCCTTGAGAAAGATGCAGGATTTAAAAAGGATTTAGGGGCATCTGGAACATTACTGAGTTAATTCAAGGCATTTGATGAGTCACTCTGTTTATTCTGGCATGAAGAGAAGCTGCCAAATCTCTCATATAGCTGCCTCTTCATTCCAAGTCCTCTGGAGCCAGATACATACCTGGCAAATGCTGTCATTTTAGGGTTCCTCAAGCCACCCAAATGTCCCTGATGTTAATGTGGCCAAAGTGTGTCACTCAGTGGTCAGGCAAAAAAGGACAACAAAGAAAAATCCCCAAAACAGTTCCAAATAACCCTAACACGCCATCCAGATGGCCTGAGACAAGGACATGACGTCTAAATGACCTCGATTTGCTCCTGTCTTATTTCCTGTGGGACAGGCCAGACACTCCCATGAGCCCAAGCAGTGAGTGCTCTGGAGAAGGCCCAGGGGACTCAGTCTTCACTGAGACAACACAAAAACATTCATGAAAATAGCATCTTGGGATAAGACCCGAATGACATACTGATCTTAACACTGAAGCCTGTTGGTTCTCCAGGGCAGTGAAAACGCAAGGTGGCCACAACTGGGCCACTCTCTGGGCTCAAAGTAGCAGGAAATAGCTCAAAGAGGCCAGCTTGTTCTTGAAGTGAAATCTTACTGCCAAGGTGCCCTCCCTTTATGAAACAGACGACTTGTGGGAACATAGTCCGCTGGGTGCTAATCAATTACTTCTCACACAATCTCACACAGGGGACGTGGGCTGCCTAGGTACAAATACTTCCTAGAGAATCTTTCTGTGAAGTTACTAATTCCTTGATAAGGAGATCACGTCTCCTTTATTTAAGATTTCTCACATTGGGTTTTTTTTGTTTGTTTGTTTGTTGGGTTTTGCCTCATCTGATACTAAAATGCAGTAGTTATGGGGAGGCTGTGTTTGATTTGGGTTTGGTCACTTGTCACCTTGGTTCTTCATAGTTCCGTGTTTTCTTCTCTCCCACTGGTCTTATGCAGCCTGGTGTCCTTGGCCACAGAACAAGGCCCACTGCAGAGGTGAGAATGGGCATCCACAGCTCGTGAGTGCCAGCCCCAGCCATGACCACGGACCACATGCTCGCAGACAAGCTGAACTGAATCTGCTCTGTGAGGCTGCAGGGGAGCTGGTCCGAGGAGCCCTTGGGCCAGATGTGGTTGGAGATGGAATAAAAAACCCCTTACGCAGAGGACTCTCCTCAGTTGCCTGAAGTCCCCTGGGTTCCACTGAAAACGCTCAGATTCAACTTGTGTGTGCATGTGGGGGCAGGTTCCTAGGAAATAGCTCCTCTCCCCTGGGAGAAAGTCTGAATTTAAAGAGATTTTTAATAGATCCTCTCATCCTGCCTGAAGCCCAGTGCCCCTGTGACCAAATCGAATATGCATATATGCATAGCTATGGACAGAGACAACAGTGGGGTGCAGCAGGGGTGCTGAGTAGATAGGGTAAAGGGGGGGGACGGGGACATCTGTAACAGTGTCAACAATAAATACGTTTTAAAATAAAATTTTTAAAAAGGAAGTATAAATACAGAAGGAAAAAGAGGTATGCACTGGTTGATGGCAGGGGTGTGGGGAGGAACTGGAGAAGGATAGCTATACTTACCCTACAACCACGATTATAAAATCTAGTAAATTCCAACCATTGCGGAGGTAAGCATTAGGGTGAAAGAGAAGTCCATAGGCTATTACTTTTAAAAATGCTTCCACAGTAAAAATGATGAGAAAGAGATATTCCACTCGTTCCTAGGAAACAAAAATAGGAGAGAAAAAGAAAATCATTAGATTGGGGATTTATAAAGCTCTGCCCCAGCAGATCTCAGGAGGAGAACGCTGCCCCACCCCGTGGGAGGAGTTATGGAAAAACTGGATGGAACCTCCCCCCACCCCCCCAGGGCAAATTACTAACTCAACAATTTGTTCCACTATTAGAACTCCAATCCACTGGGCATTAAGGTTTTTTTGGCTTTTTTTTTTTTTTAAGTTTTCAAATGTCCTCTGTTAACGTACGGATTTTAGGGCGGTTAAAAAATAACACATTTTTGGGAAACTTCTTATTTAGTTAATCAGTGAACATGTCACTGTACCTTCTCAGAAAAGAACCCATAATATCTTGATCTAAAGGGAAGAAATGCCTGGACAGAGCAGATGGGTGCTGAGATAAGGGGTGAGACAGGACGGACGTAAAAGTGTGCCACGATTTCAAGATAACAAACCCTGAAGATAACAACACAGTCCCGGGGGGCGCACTGAGTTCTCCAAAACAGAGCAAAAACACAGCTGCAAAGCAGTGGAGACACTGAGGATCTCTCAAGAGAAGCTGAAACAGGCAAAACTGCTTACACACACGGGTCCAAAACACTGAACTCCCTCTCTTTCCTGAGACACTCTCTGTCCAAAGACATAGCGCTGGTTAGCAGTGAAACTCAGCATTTCCAGGATGGAGACAGGCACTGGGGTAGGGACAGTGAATGGAAAAAGACTCACATCTTTTCTCAAGGGGTGGAGGTAGGTAGTCTTCCTCTCTCTACCACCTTGAAGAGGGGCATTTAAGGCTGCAGCTCCTGACCCTGGGAGCCTTCACCGAACAGGGCAAACTCACTGGCTCCATTAGAGAGAGCTGACTCTGCGTTAATTCACCAGCTTCCTGCACCACTAACTGCTTTCTCCCACAACCATCCCCCGTGCGGACCCTTGACAGCCCTCACCAGGCCAAGGCTGCTGCCGGGACGCCTTCACGCTCCTCGGCTTGCCTCAGCCCATCTCTCGCTGGAGCCACAAAACCCCAGTCCACGTGGCGTTTGACCACAGGTCCTCCAAGCAGGACAGGCCCATCCACAACCTCCAGGACGCACTTGACTCAGAACCCCGGACCAATTCCCCCACCCTCTGGCAGACCAGGTGGAGCTCACTGAAGACCTCCAGTTCACCCTCATTGTGAAGCGTGAGCATCGCCCGGGAAGGCCATGTTCCTTCCCCCTAGCCTACTGGAGGGTCCTCCAAGACTGGCGCACCGGGGGCCTGATGCGTGGCTCTGCACATCCCTGTGCTCCCTTCATTCTTCATTCTTTCTGGATCCCCTATACATTTGGTGACTACTGGCCTCACCCCTGGGTAAGGCACTTTAAGGATGCAAAGTTAAAAAAATGCAGAGTTCTGGGCCCCAGACCTACTGAAGTAGATCTCCTGGATATGAAGCCTGGCAATGCGTATTACAGACAATTTCCAGACGTCTCTCAGGTGCAAGAACCTCTGGCTCATGTGCTGATATGGGCCCAGATCAGGCAGCCACTGGGAAGGGAACGGAGAGGTGGGACTGAATCAGTACCTCAGAGGCAGGCCATCCATCCGTTCCCTCCTACCTATCAGAGCACCATAAAGTTGATCTGGGGACACGGCTGCCTGGGGGCTGTGACCCAGGTACAAATCAGTGTGTGGGAGCCTCCAGTCTTTTAAAATTAGGTGATGTGTTAAAATGAACATCAGGATAAGTGTTGAAAGGGAACGCATGTTGCGAAAGGGCACAGTGCCATCTAAGGAGGCTTGTGGAAGGCGGGGGGAGCTGTCAAACAGCCACAGTCCCCATCCCCATGGTGGTCAGAACTTTCATGTTTAGCACCAGATGACAGGACTACCTCCTCTGGACCCCGGAAACCTCCATGGAAATTCACAAAGTTGGAGCCGGGGTGAAAAGGAAAGAAAAGGAAAGGGAAACAAACATGAGTTGGGTACCCACTAGTTGTCAGGCACTTTCACGTGTTCACATATATGAGCTAGTTACTTTTACACGCCCACCCACCCCTCCGGTCATTCATTTCCACTGTGGTACAACCAGCTGAAAGTGACTTTGGAGCTCCCCCTGCGGTGTCTAGACAATGAGCTTTCTGAGGGCGGGAGCGCCCAAGCTTAGGGAGCCTCTTCTCCAGGGTTGGGAGAGCTGTAAAATCACAAAGGCCCCGAGGCCTCTGTGCCGGGAAGCCCGCATTCCCAGGCGGCTCCGGTGAACTGCCGGCACCCCGAACCCGGGCTGCCCAGCACCGGGTTGTCTGTTTCCTCCCCCGTCTACAAGGCTGCTCTGCCTTCCTCGACTTCCCTGTAAAAGGGGAAAGCCATGGCGGAGGAGGGCCCCGGTCCCCTAGGCTGCAGGGCAGCCCCGCGCTGCATGCCCAGTGGTTTCCTGGACATGGTACACCTCCTTGCGAGATGGGGGAATTGGGGGACTTGTGGCTTTTCTTGTGACCTTTGGCCTTTTTCATTCTCCCAATAAAGTCTACGCTCTGTGATATTTGTCCCACACCCTGGCACATAACACGTGGAGGCCCAGAAGGCCTCCCATCTGACGTGACAGTGAGTCACTCAAACATTCACACACACATTGATGTGCTGGGTGCTGGAGATTTGAGAAAAAGAGCTCAAAAACTGACCCTTGGTAAGCTGGTACAATGGATCTTTTGGTAGAGTAAGGGACAAAGGGACAGGTGTTTCCAGTACCATAAGTAAGTGGTACTCTGGAGGCAAGCACAGTTTGCTATGGACGGACTTCGCAAAGTTCCGGATCTCTGAGCGGAAGCTTGAAGAGCGAAGAGCTGTACAGGTGAAGAAGGTGGGGTGGGGGTCAGGTCTTCCAAGTGCAGGGAGAACTCAGGGGAGGGGGAATGTGGAGAGCTCCAGGGAATGCAAACGTTTGATTTGGTTGGAGTGAAGGTGAAGGTTGTAAGAAGATGCGGACAGAGGGATGGGCAGGAGCAAGATGACCGGGGCTGTGTGGCTAGGCCTGGATGCTTGGATTCCAGTCTGGGGAGGCTGGGGATGGCTGGCTCAGATGAGCACCTCGGTGTGGCTTGCCATAGAGCACGGCAGTGGCGACGGGGGTGGAGGGGGTGGGCGAGTGATCCAAGCAGAGATAATGGAGTCTCGAGCCACAGTAGAGACAGTGGGACTGGTCGAGAAGTAGGTGATCTGAGAGATGCTTTATAAAAGATGTAATTTGGTTTCTGGTTGCACGTAGGGGTTGGAAAGAAGAGCACTGTCCCCTCCGTGAGTTTTCTAGTTTGATGACTCTGAATGACAGTGCCTCTTGCTGCAGTGGGGGACTTGGAAGAGGAAGGGGGAGAGACACCAATTCTGGACTTGCTTAATTTAGGGCATCTGGGGGACATCAGGACACACAGAGGTGGGGCTTGGTGGGGAGCTCACCTTGCAGGGAGGGTTGAAGGAGGTGGTCCCGGACAGTGTGCAGACTAAAGAGAGAAGAGCTAAGGCTGGAATCCAACCGCATAAGGGACAACCTCATCCCCGGGAGAGCACTCGCACACCGTGACATCCCATCCCCTAGGCAGAGGTTCCAGGAGCCTGCTTCGGGACATGAGCCTGAGCGAGGGACGGATCTTGGAGGTTACATAATTAACCCCCTCACTTGAAAAACTAGGATACTGGTAAGACACCAAGGGCAGGGAACCTGCCGAGAACAGGACCAGGTTTCCTGACCCTCATCCGAAGGGCCAGGCATCTCATTGGCCTCCCTCGTGTCAGGAACCTTTTTCGCTGGTCCTTGTTTGTCCCCAAAGACACAACTGAGTCACACTCCTCTTGTTAAAGATCTGAGAGAGAACTGAAGAGGGTCCAGAGAGTCAGCAGCAAGGACTCTGGACAAGAACCCAGCGGAGGGGCAGTGCCCGAGGTGGCAAAGTCTGGACACAGACACCTGTGCTGACTGCCACTGCGGAGAGCACTGCGTTCACTCCGACCTTGGGGGCATCAACGCCCTTGCAGAATTAATGTACAAAAACAAAATGAAAAACAGACAAAACATTTAAATAAATGAAACAGCTTAGTTGATCCTTTCAAAATATGTGTTGCATTGCTACAGAAACACATAAGGGTGAGTATGAACGGCGTGAAGAGTGACACTTTCTCACAGACGATCCTCTCGCAGCTGATACCTCAGTGACTCCGATCCTGTGTGCACACCCTCCTCCACGGGCCTCCTCCTGACGCCAGAGCTCCGTAGGCCTTCCTGAACCCCCAGGGGTGGCACAGCTCTTTGAGACTGCACCCAATGTCAGCGTGGGAACTGGCCCTTTCCGTGCCCTCGGGGACCAGGGGACTTTGGAGGCCAAGGGAAATAGACTACGATTCTGTGTTGAGGTTGGAAAGGGCAGAGGAGGCAGAAAAACTACAGAAGGGGAAACAAACCGAGGTCCAAGTC
>PVJD01014804.1:0-27572 GCA_004026545.1 Mormoops blainvillei
AATTGTAAATGATAGCCTTGCTAGGTAAAGTAGCCTTGGTTGTAGGTCCTTCCTTTTCATCACTTTAAATATTTTATGCCTATCTTTTCTGACCTGAAATGTTTTTGTTGAGAAAACACATGGCAATGTAATTGTAACTACTTTGTAGGTAAGCACCTATTTTTCTCTTGTGGCTTTCAGAATTTTATCCTTGTCTTTAGGGATTACCATTTTTATTATGATGTGTCTTGGTGTAAACCTCTTTGGGTTTATCTTGTTTTGGACTCTCTGAGCTTCCTGGACTTGTGTGTCTTTTTCTTTCACCAGACAATGGAAGTTCTTGGTCATTTTCTCTTCAAATATATTCTTGATCCCTTGCTCATTCTCTTCTCCTTCTGGTATTCCCATGATGCAGTTGTTAATTTGCTTCTTGTTACCTCAAAGTTTTCTTAAGCTATCCTCATTCTTTTTAATTCTTTTTTTTTCTTTTTGCTGCTGTACTTGGGTTTTTTTCTACTTTGTCTTCCAAATTGCTGATTCAGTCCTCTCCTTCATCTAACATAATCTTTATTCCTTCTAGTGTATTTTTTATTACTGATACTGTATTCTTTATTTCTGACTGGTCCTTTTCTGTGATTTCTATGTTCTTTTTTTCTTGCTGTTGAGTATTATAATCATTGCTCTAAAGTGTATATGTGATAAATTGCTTGTCTCCATTTCATTTGATTTTGCTTCTGCAGGATTCTCTTTTTCTTTCATTTTGGGTCCATTTCTTTGTATTTTCATTCCGGCTGCCTCTTTGTGTTTGTTTTTATATATTAGGTAGATGTGCAAAGACTCCAGCATAGAGCTATGTAAGATGCTTGCCGTGACTGGTCCTGGACAACCTGTTCAGAGCTATCTGCAATCCAAAGATTGTGGCTTTCTCTGTTGGGCCTGGGAATGTGCAGAAAGTGCCTGCTGTGCACCCTGGCTGGTTTTTACTAGTTCTGGGCTCAGGGGACTGTCAGCTAAAGTCTCAGAGCTCCCTGAGATCCACCTTAGTTAAACTTAATCACTGATATAGCCTCAAGCTGTACTTAGTAATCTGGTTTAAGTTCCAAAGTGTGGGGCAGACTAATTCATACAAGCAGGGCTATTGCTTTCCTTCATGCTGATGACTCAAGGAGAGGATTGCTCTACCTGAGAAAAATGGTCTCTGCAGTATGGAAAATGCCTCAGCACAGGGAATCTGACAGCTGTTCCTTCAGTTCTCTCCACAGAGCCACCAATTCCAGACTGTCCTCATGAATTTCTGGTGCATTCTTTCCTCTTTCTTCCATAGACTAAGGTAAGTGGCTGCAAATGCGATATTGTGTTCTGGCCCTTTAAGAGGCTCTCTTCATCTCCAATCATCTCTCCCTGGTGGACAGAAACCCCCGCTGGTTCTCATAGCTGGATGTTATCTGGGTTCCTTTCCCAGATCTGGTGCTACAGCCTGTGGAGTGCAGCTTAGACCCCACACTTCTCAGGGGGAACCCCCTAGCCACTAAAATATCCCTGTGGCAATTCAGCTGCCACCTTTGGGAGCTCAGTCAGCTTTCTCACACTTTCTCCACACTCCCTACCACTCATGTTGTGGTGAAGTGTTATTTTTTGTCTGTACTTGGTTATAAAGCTTTTCTCCAGATAGTGTTCAGTTGGTTATTCAGGGAGATTTATCTATAATTTAGTTGTAATTCCAGTTTGGTCCTGGAGGAAGGTTTGTGCAGCTTGCATGTACTTCTCCACCCAATGCATATATATTTTTAAAATAAGTTTGCTCTGAAAATATTTTGAGGGAATTTAAATGATCTTATTTACCTTTGCATTCATAATCTGCTAGCACAATAGTTGGCATTAAATCAATATTTTTTAATAGATGAATGAGTATGCTTATTATTCAATGTCTTCATTATTTGCGATAACAATTTTTTTTGTTCCTCTTCTCCCTTACCTTAAACTTAAGCAATGAAAGATCTCAGTCACTACAAAGTACTAGAGGATTGATACTAGCATCTCTTCCTGCCTTGAGTTATCTCTGACTAATGTTTTCATCTCTTGAAAATGTTTGTAAAATAAATTTTCCAATTTCAATATTTTCTTAAATTAATATTTTTATTATTTATTTTAAGTTTTAAGTATTTTTTCAGTTACAGTTTACATTCACTATTATTTTGTGTTAGTTTTGGGTGTAGAGCATAGTGGTTATATAATCATATATTTTACAAAGTCTTTCCCCCTGATATTTCCAGTACCCACCTGGCACCATACATAGTTATTACATCTATATTGAGTATATTTCCTAATGCTGTACTTTATATGCCCATTAAATCAAGTGACATTTTCTGCCAATACACTTTAAGCCTTATATTTTAGCAGTGATTCTATTTATCTTTAGGCCTTGTTTTAAATTTTATGTAAAGTTCTACAAGCATATAGCAGCCAAAATAAGTAATATAGTTATGATGTTATGAGTATTTGATAACTTAATTCCTATGGGATTTAGAAAAAAATGAAATAGTTGAGAAATTCTTTCTTCTTCCATAACTTTTTCTTTCTTCCTTCTTTATTTCCTTCCTTTCTTCATTCTTTCCTTCTTTCTTCCTGATACCTATTTTATGCTTACTAATTCCAAAACTCTGGATATACAACTAAGACCAAGACACAACCTTCACTCTGGAGAATTTCACATTCTAATGTGTGTGTGGGGGGGTGTGTATATAAATAATGTCAATGAAATATGATGTGTTTTTCTATAAAATTACAAAAGATGGAGTAATTTTCTGCCTAGGAAAGCTACAGTAGTTTCACATAGGAAGTGAGATTTGGGCTCAGTCTTGAAGAATGACTGGGGTGGTTTAATACAACCTGGAAAGATAGACAAGGAGAGGGTAATAATAGCAAGAGAGTAGTAAATAACTCAGTATTACTAAGTTAAAATTACATTTCAGGTAATGGTGAGATATGATGGTGAAGAGGAAGTTTGGAAACTTGTGAAACAATTTGAATTTTAGAGCTAAAGTTAAATCAATGGTGAGTTAAGGGGTTTGTACTAGAAGGTAATAAAATCAAATTTCTGCTTTAGGAATGTAATTATGGAGAAAAAGTGAAAGGTGAATTAGAGGGGACCAAGGACCAATTAAAATTCAGTTGTAACTGTTCAAGTTAAGGATAAATTAGGTCTTTATATTAGACATAGTGTCAGTGACAGTGGAGATGGAGAATGACTAAATTCCAGTCAGACATTTTTCTGACAGAAAATTAAAAACATTGTGACATATTGTATAGAAATTATATGTAAAGGAAAGTGAGAGGGAGGAATGGGTTAAGTTTAAAGACTAAGTGAAATATAAGTCAATCAAATGAATTAGAAAAAATAAGGAAGTTTTGGATAGGAAATGTGAGGTGCTTCTATAAACAAAATCTGTATGTTAGAAAGATGTCTGTGTTAGAGATAGCATTTGGAATTATCAAATATTAGTTTTGTTGATGTCTATGTTCTTATATGAGTTTACCAAGGGAGAGAGAGTGAAAAACTTTGAAGACTAAGACCACAGATATATAGAATATGAGTATTTAGTGGATTGGAAAAAGGAAAAGTCTAAAATTTCAACTGAAGAAAAATTTATCTGAAAAGAAAGGAGAAAACCAACAGAAATGTGAAATTCCAGTGAATCTAAGGGTGAATAATACAATACTTGTTATTGAGGATAAATAGCTTAAGGATATTTGCATGAAACCTTTTCATTACCTAAAATGTTCATGACTCAGGTTGCAGTTTTACTTTATGTCTTACGTGACAAACCACTAAACTTTTCCAATGTATCAAACTCCATTTCTCTCATATTTCTTGTTATCCGAAGGACTTAAAGGTCCTCAGAGCTATTGGGGGGTGATACATTTATATTTTGTAATAATACATTTTATATGTCTCTTTTCTCATGTATCTTCCTGCTAATCCTATGAACTTTATAGAATTTAGAGGAGGAAAAAAACTAAGACCCATTTTTTAGTGTGTGTGTGTGTTAGGGTGTGATGTGGAATACAGAAGAGCATTTTTCTTTTCTCCCTTTCATGCTTACTAAAAATAATATCTATCTAAATAATATCAACTTTGAGTTTCACCTAATGACTGCTCCTGACCTCAAACTCATACCCTTAGGTATCTCCCATATCATATAGAGACTGAACAATATGGTTTGCTATTTGATCATATCCTGTGCATTATGATTCATTCCACTTGTACTTAGCTAGTCTTCTCACTAAAGACCATGCCTTTCTGATTTTAAAAACCATGTTTTTAATTCTTTTATCTTTTTTATTAAGATAGGTATTTTACTAAATATCTTAGGTAATGCATGAATTCATTAACAAGTGATCAATTCAATTGCTTACCACCTCATTTTAGGCTATTTATCAGTATAAAAGGTTTGCTCATTTTTTTCTTATTATTTTTTTCTTTTTTAAGTAGATAATCTTTAAATTGTTACTCTTATTGGAGTGACATTGGTTAATAAAATTATATAGGTTTCAGGTGTACAATTCTATAGTGTATCATACACATATTATATTGTGTGTTCATCAGCCTAACCATCACCATTTACTCCCCATTCCCCTTTTGCCATTACCATCTATTCCCCTTTACCTTCTTCTACTTCTCTATACCCCCTTTCCCTCTAGTAATCACCATACATACAGTTCTTTATGTTTATGAATACTTTGTTTTTTTTTGCTTAGTCCTTTCACCTTTTTCTCCCAGCTCCAAACTACACCCCCTCTGACATCTCTCAGTCTGTTCTTTATATCTAAGAGTCTGTTTATACTTTGTTTATTAGTTTATTTAATTTATGAGATTCCACATATAAGTGAGGTAATATGGTATTTGCTGTTTGCTGACTGGTTTATTTCACTTAAAATAATACTCTACAGGCCCAAACACGCTGTTGCAGAAGGTAAGATTTCCTTCTTTTTCATGGCTGAGCAGTATTTCATTGGGTAAACATACCATAGCTTTTTTTATCCACTCACTTACTGATGGGTACTTGGACTACTTCCAAATCTTGGCTATTGTAAATAACACTGCAATAAATATAGGGGCACATATGTTCTTTCCAATCAGTATTTCCGGTTTATTTGTCAGATGTATCATTGGAGAATATGTTCTCCCATTCAGAGGGTTGTCTTTTCATTCTGTTGATGGTTTCTTTGCTATGCAAAAACATTTTAGTGTTAGATAGTCCCATTTGTTTATTTCCCTTTATTGTCCCTTGCCCAGGGAGATATATCAGAAAAAAATATTACTACAAGAAATGTATGACATATTACCACATATGTTTTCTTCTAGAATTTTTATGGTTTGGACCTAACATTTAAGTGTTTAATCTATATTGAGTTTATTCCTGTGTATGATATAAGAAGGTGGTCTAGTTTCATTTTTTTGCACATATCTATTCAGTATTCCCACTACCATTTTTAGAATAGACACTAACCCTAACCTCGTTGTATGTTGTTGCCTTCTGTGTCAAATATTCACATAGTAAAAAGGTGTGGGTTTACTTCTGGGACCTGTAATCTGTTTCATTGGTCTATATGCTTGTTTTTATGTCAGTACCATGTGATTTTGATTACTATAGCTTTTTAGTGTAGTTTGATATCAGATAGCCTGATTCATCTAAGTTTGTTCTTCTTCTTCAATATTGTTGTGTGGCTATTTTGGGTCATTTGTGGTTCCATATACATTTTTGGAATATTTATTTTAGTTCTGTGGAATTCACTATTACAATCTTGATAGGAATTGGATTGAATCTATAGATTGCTTTGAGTAGTATAGATATTCTAATGATGTTAATTCATCTTATTGATGAATATGGTGTGCGCTTCCACTTATTTGTATCTTCTTCAATTTCTTTCTTCAGTTTCATATAATTTTCAAGTGCATGTCATTTACATCTTTAGTTATATCTATTCCTAAGTATTTTTGATGCAATTGTAAGTGTGGTTGCTTTCTTAGTTTCCCATTTTAATAGTTTATTTTTGGTGTATAAACATGCATCTGATTTTTGGATATTTATTTTGTGTATGCTATTTCACTGAATTCATTTACCAGTTGCAGTAGTTTTTGTTGGAATCTTTAAGGTTCTCTATATACAGAATCATGTCATGTGCAAATAATGACAGTTTTACTTCTTCCTTTTAAATTTGGAGGTCTTTCCCTGACTGTCATGGCTCAGTTGTCTGAGCATTGTTCCACAAAGCAAAATGTTGCTGGTTCAATTCCTGGTCAGAGCACGTGTCCCAGGTAGGGGTATGTGCTATGTGCAGCCAATCAGTGTTTCTCTCCATCTCTTTGTACTTCCCATCCCCTCTCTCAAAAATAAATAAATATTTTAATTGAATTATATTATTTCTTTTTTTAATCTGATTGCTGTGGTAAAGACTTCCCATAATATATTGAATAAGAATAGTGAAAGAGGACATCCCTGTCTTGTTTCCAATCTTAATGAAAACACCTTTCGATTTTACTCATTGAGTTTTTGCTCATTTTGCTAGTTGTGTGTTTGTCATAAATGGCTCTTATTACATTGAGATATGTTCTGTCTATTTTCACTCTCATGAGAAATCTATCATAAGTGCTGGATTTTATCAAATGATTCTGTATATTGTTATGATAATGTGTTTTTATCATTAATCTTTAAGCAGTGTATCACATTTATTGATTTGTGTATATTGTACCAACCTGGCATCCCAGGAATAAATCCCAATTGATTATGGTGTATTTATTGTATTATTCAAGTTTGCTAATATTTCATTGAGGTTTTCAGTATCTATGTACATCAGGGATATTAGCCTATAAGTTTGTTTCTTTGCATTGTCTTTATTTGGTTTTGGAATTAGGAAAATAATGACTTTTTAAAATGAACTTGGGAGTTCTTCCTCCTCTTGAATTTTTTGGAATAGTTTGAGAAGAAGAGGTGTTAGATAGTTGAACGTTTGGTAAAATTCACCTGTGAAGCCATTTGGTCCAATGCTCTTGTTTATTTAGAGTTTTTGTATTACTGCTTCAATTTCCTTAACTGTAATCTATTTGTTCATGTTTTGTGATTCTGCCTGATTCAGCTTTGGAGGATTTCGTGTTTCAAAGGATTTATCCCTTTCTTTGAGATTGTTCACTTTGTTGGCATATAGTTCACAAAATTTTCTTACAATCTTTTGTATTTCTTTGGTGTTTATTGTTACTTTTTCTTCATTTCTGATTTTATTTATTTTTGTTCTCTCTCTTATTTTCTTAATGATTCTGATTAAAGGTTTGTTCATTTTGTTTATCTTTTCAAAGAATCAGCTCTTGGTTTCTTTGATCTTTTATATTTTTAAACCTTATTTTTCTTATCTCTGCTCTGATCTTATTTTCTTTCCTGTACACGCTTTTGGTTTTCTTATTCTTTTTAAACTTCTTTTAGGTGTAAAGTTAGATTGTTTATTTGATCTTTTTCTTATATCTTGAGATAGGCCTGTAATGCTATTGATTTTCCCTTTAGGACTACTCTCACTGTGTACCATAGATTCTGGGTTGTTGTATTCTCAATTTTCATTTGTTTCAATTTGTCTTTTGATTTCATTCTTGATCTCGTTCCTAAACCATTCATTATTTAAGAACATGTTATTTGACCTCCATGTCCTTGTGTGTATTTCAGGGTTTTTTTCTTGTGATTTATTTTTAGTTCCATACCATTTTGGTCGAAAAATATCCTTGATTTTTTTTTCAGTTTTCTTAAATTTGTTGAGACTCACTTTGCAGTTTAGCATGTGATCTATGCAAAATGTTCCTTGTGCACTTGAAAATAATGTATGTGCTGTTGCTTTGGGGTGATATGCTCTGAAAATAACAGTTAAAACCATCTGATATAGTATGTTGATTTTCTGTCTTGAAGGCCTATCAACTGGGGTGTTAAAATGTCCTACTATGACTGTATTTCTGTAAATCTCTCCCTTTATGTCATTCAAAATTTACTTTACATATGTAGGTGCTCCTATATTTGGTGTATTAATGTTTAAAGGGTTATTTTTTCTACTTAGGTTGATATTTCTATCTTTATTAGTGTTCTTCCTTGTCTTTTACTCTAGACATTGTTTGAAAGTTTATTTTGTCAGATATAAATATTGCTATCAAAGCTTTTTCTTCATTTCATTTTGCATGAAATATCTTTTTCTATCTCTTTACTTTTAGTCTATATGTATCTTTATTTCTGAGTTGGGTCTGTTGGAGACAGCTTATATATGGGTCTATTTTTTTATCCATTCAGACGTTTTTCTTTCTTATTTTCCAATTAGAACAGGTTTTTTAACATCATTTTTGCTAGATAAACATTTCCCTAACCTTTCAAATCGAACTTCAGAACTCAGATATTAATGTGACATTGACCGAAGTGTCTTTTTATTGGATATCTAGGACTTTAATTTTCCTTTAAAACACTGCCCAAAACTTTTATGGACTTTAATTTATTAAACCATTTCCTTTCTTCAGTAAAATAGGATTTTTATATCTTTGTATGTATGTATTAAATTATAGCCCTGGCTGGCGTGGCTTAGTGGATTGAGTGCCAACCTGCAAACCAAAAGGTTTCCAGTTCGATTCGAAGTCAGTGAACATGTCTGGGTTGCAGACTAGGTTCCCAGTGGGGGCCACATGAGAGGCAACCACACATTGATATTTTTCTCCCTCTCTTTCTCCCTCCCTTCCCCCTCTCTAAAATAAACAAATAAAATATTTAAAAAATAAATTCCACATGATATTACCCTATAATTTGCATACTTTTCTCTCAATTTACAATATCCTAAATTTCTGAAATGTAATCCATTCACCTCTTTATTAATTTTATATTATTTGGTAACACATAAACATGGCGAAAATATTAAAATAAGATTAAAAGGTATATGACAAAAATAGTCTCCTTTTCATTCCAGAAATATCCTGCTTAGTATGATATTGTAAATGTCATGTGATTGTATGTATATTATAAAAGAAGTTCTATATTGATCAATATTTAAGTGGTTTCTTGGTTTTGTTTTGTCTTTAAAATAATGATGAAATAAACACCCTTAATCACAAAGGTATGCATGCACAGGGATGTCTAGAGGATAAATTAATAGAATAAAACTGATACATTGAATAGTATGTGCATTTTAAATGTTGGTAGTTTTTGTCATATTGTCATTAAAGAGGTACTAAGAGGTCTCCCAGTCAGCACTAGTATATTACTGCATATTTCTCTACATTCTTGCAATAATGTATTAGTACTTAGGGTTTGTTTTTTTTTGCAAGTCAGATAAATTGCAGATGACATGTCATTAATGGTTTAGTGTGTTTTGTTTATTAAAGAAAAATGGCAAAATATGAAAAATGGTAAACCCACATAAAACTTATAGTAATCCAAAACTTATTGTAATGAATCTGAGATGGCCTCACTTAGTAAACCTTTGGCAGGAAAGAGTCTATAAGTATAACATTTTAGTGTTCCACCAGCATTATTTATGGTCAGATTTGACATACACTGCTTTAATACTTAGCATAGTACCTGGCTTATAATGGACCATCGAAAAATATCTACTGCATAAATGAAATTTGAGGCTTATTTTAAAAGATCAGTTTTATAATTTTAATATTATAAAATTAATTAACATAAAATTATAATTTTAATTCAGATAGTCGATTGGCAGCAAATATGGAAAATGTTGTAGCATTTAGGGGTTATGGAAGATATTAGAAATATTTGTATTTTGTACTTATAAGTTTATACTTGTAGCATTGTTTTATACATCATGCAAAACAAATGGTTTCTTTACAATTTAGTTAAGAGAGAGTAGTCCCTTTCCT
The DNA here is from genome assembly GCA_004026545.1 of Mormoops blainvillei. Taxonomy (NCBI): domain Eukaryota; kingdom Metazoa; phylum Chordata; class Mammalia; order Chiroptera; family Mormoopidae; genus Mormoops; species Mormoops blainvillei. The sequence goes on from PVJD01014804.1 coordinate 9,872, forward strand.
TAAAATGTAAAATATTTTTTGTTGGTAAATTTCATTACTAACTGATTAACTTTTTTGGTTTTCTGATACGTTAGTATATGTTTTCTCAATGTTTTTCTTTATTTTTGATTTAAATAAGTGATACCCATGTTAATATCTCAGATATGTGCCATCTACTAACTGTTGCTGGTCTACAACAAGCTCATATAGAATTAAAAAGTAAGCATTATAGATTTTAGTAGAAATTTGACAGAGTGATTTTGTATCCATTAAATCTATAATTTTAAAAATATTGACATGTCTTTTGTGTATCTTTATTATTTTTATTAAGTTTTATTAGGTATTTTTATTGTACTTTACCAAATCTTGGCTTGGAACAAATTGAGATTTGGAACATTAACAGTTCTTTCACTCCAGATAATTTGAGAGGCATCAGTTTAGATGATGTTTATAAAGGATTTAACTGTATTGATATTTTTGTAGATTTCATGATAAATATTTTGTCATTCTTGAGGTACACATTGAAACAAACAAAAATTCTAAGTAAATTTTTTCTGATAAAGTTTACGTATTAATAGACCCATACTTTTGATAATATCTGATGATAATAAGATATGGTTACACTGCTATTTCAAAGTTTTCTTTAAATTTAGGTCTTATTAGGGAAAAACAGGATGGTGGTGATGTAGATGGGAGTTGAGCCCACCTGCTTGCATACCCAACTGGGACGCATGGAAGATCTTCTGAAGAACAGAATCAGCAGCCAACAGAATCCCAGCTGATATGAATTTGAGAAGAGTACTGAGGATGCTTAAAAATGGGAGGTAGGGAGATTTTTAGGTGGACGGGAAAGCCCCTGGGCCATGCACTAGAAACCAAGGCTGCCACAGGAGTGTTGGAGGAGAGCCAGGCCAGTGATAGCAACCTAGCAGCTCCATCCTGTTGCAGAGTGGGGAAGTCCCAGACCAGCAGCAGGAGAAACCTGGACACTTAAACTCACTGAGAGTACAAAAATGAAGTAAGTGACACAAAAACAGCAGTTTACTTCAGCTGAGGTGGCAGTCACCAGGTGGGAAAGTACCAGAGGAATTGGGGAGCCCAGTGACACCTCGAGCTGGGATAAGAGTGGGGCTGAAACTGGCTGTGACCCAGATAAAATTTGGACTGGTCGGAGAGTTGGACTGTGTAGAAAGCCAGGTGCTTATTAGGAGTGGCAGGTGGTACCGAAGGGCACTTTTTTTCAAAGGACAATATCAGAGGCTGTGCAGTTACATTGTATGTGTGCAGAACCTCATAGATGCAGCAGCTTGCCAGCAAAGAGGAAGGATTTGGGTGTGATTTATCCCCACTCAGGGGGTCTCTGGAATTGATCAAAGGGCTGCAGCAGAGGCTCAGAGAAAGAGTGAGCCCCAGACTGAGTGGCCCTGCAGGGAATTTGGGCTCCCGGAGTGGCCAAACCAACAAAGAAGGAGGAGAGGGACTTGATTTGCTCTCACTCAGTGCACCTGATGGACCAATTAAAGGGTTGTAAATCGAGGTGGATTATTGGCACCTTTGCAGTGCAAGTGTTCAGTGTGGACAGTGCAGGTAGCACAATGCTCTGAGGGAGTGGGCTGAACTGGGCATCTGTGAATATTGTAGCCCAGGCTGAACCCCCATCCTCATGAAACCACACGGAAGGGAAAAAAATGTGGCCCAGCCCCCCTTGGCCTACAGGATCCGGGAAGACCTGCAAAACCAAAATGCCACTTTAAAATCAGTAAGATGCTTTTTTTTTTTCAAGAGTATAAAGCAATAACACCTGGAGCTATGAGAAAACTGGAGACAGATCAAGAAGTCAGAAGGTGAACGCCAACAACTGAAACAACTTTCATTTTGCTCTTCAACAGAACTTGCATGTTGTTTTTTTTTATTGCTCATGTTTCCACTTATTTAGTTTATTTTTGTTTATTGGTTTTGTTTGTTATATTTTATTGTTTGATTTCTTTGTTTATTCTCCCTTTCAAACTGGTTTTAATTTTTCTTCTTTCAGTTCATTTATATTCCAAATAACACAGTACTCTTGTTTTTTTTTTTTTTACATTTTATTCTATTTATTCAGATTACATATTTCTTATCATACTATTATTATTCCAAATCCCACACAGCACCCTACCCTGGTCTTAATCCCCTTTGTCATCTTCCTGAACTTTATTACTGTTGTGGCTAACTTTATTTTCTCTCACACTACACCAAGTTTCTATCCCTTACTCTCACTATTTCTTCTCCATCTAACCCTGTAAAAGTCCACCTCTTTCTGAAGTCAGCTTATGTTCATTATCACTTATACTAAGAGTCTCATTTCTTTTTCACCTTTCAAAAGCAGTGACTGGTTAAATGAAATATCATGGGTATTGCTGTACTTTTCCAAAAAATCTCCTATTTGTTCACTACTTATTTATGCTTTAAATTCCATAGAATACTCTCCCACTATCTTACTCCATTTTGCCTTTCCTGTGCCCCTAATCAGTTGAGTAAGGAATTTTATTTCATTGTTTACTCTCTCCTTTTATCCCTTCTCTCAACCTGAGCTCTACTCCTTACTCTTATTAGCTTGCTTCACCCATCCTCTCGAAATCATTTTTCTTTATGGTAGACATCTCATATTCACTTTGCTTTTCTACAATATTCTTATTCTCAATCCACCTTTAATAAACTTCATTGAACTGTTGCTGCTATCGACCCTGCTGCATTTTTTCTACAATTTTAATTCCGTTGGTCCAGTACCTTTTCAATTTTACTACAAACCTTATAGTATTCCCTTCCCTCTTCTTACCAGATTGCTCCCATTGCCCTTTTGTGTTTTACTTACATTATAAATTTTGCTCTATTCCTTTCTTCACCTCAGTTCTATCTCACTTTCATCAATTCTCTTCCCACAATCAACACAACAACATATTCCTTTCTTCTAGTCACCTTATATTTCTTTAGTCATATCTTATAATACCTGTAATGTCTATTCACCTTTATTAATCTTAGTAGTTCAGTTGTAGTTGAGACTGCTGATGTGATAGGGTGGTTATTTTTGCTGGCATAGGTTTGTTTGTCTGGTAATACTGTTTTGTTAACCAACATCTGTACAACAGCAAGCAAGACAAGGTGGGGGTTAAAAACTCCAGTAAACCTGCTGAAGGGGAGAATGCACCAACAAAGGAGCCACCAACAGGTAAGGCCCAAGCACAACAAGAGTGCTCACACAAATCGAAGTAAGGGCAATGCTAGAATATCCAGACAAGGAGATCAAAGAGACAACACCGCTGATTCCCACAGAACAGCTACTACACAAGTTAACCTTACAAAGACAGCTCACAAAGCAGAGCATTTAGAATGTCAGAAACAAATTTAAAAAGTCACCTAAAATGGGTAGACAAAGAAAGAACCTGCAATCAAAAGGAATGGAAGGTTCTGCAGTAAAAGAACTCAGTGAAATGGAGTCAAGCAAACTATCAGATATAGAATTCAAAAGAATGGTTATGAGGATGCCCAAGACTCTGAGTTACAACTACAAGGAACTGAGTGGGAACTACAATAGTATGAAAAAGGGAATATAAACTATAAACAAGAACCTGGAAGAAATGAAGAATTTCTGAAATAAAAAAAAATACACGAGAAGAAATAATAAGCAGGCTAGATGAAGAAGAGGACAGAATTAGTAAGCTTGAAGACAAAGTAGAAGGAAATACCAAGGTAGAGCAGCTTCACACACACAAAAAGGCTGAAAATATGAAGATAGTTTAAGGGAACTGCAAGACAACATGAAATACAACAGCATCTGAAGCAGAAGGAGAAGAAAAGGAACAAGGGGGAAAAATCTCTTCCAAAAACAATGACAGAAAATTTCCCTAACCTGGAGAGGAGAAATACCATGCAAGTTCAGGAAGCACAGAGAATCCAAATCAAGATGAACCCAAAGAGGCCCACTCCAAGACACATCATAATTGAAATGCCCAAGATCAAAGAAAAAGAGAGAATCTTAGAGGCAGCCACCGAGAAACAGGAAGTAACACACAAGAGAGCCCCAAAAGACTAACAGCTGATTTCTAAAAAGAAACACTACAACCCAGAAGGAAATACCAAGAAATATTTCAAGTAATGAAAAGCAATGACCTGCAACCAATAGTACTCTACCCAACAAGGCTCTCAATTAAAATGGAAGATGAAATAAGGAGTTTCCCTGACAAAAGAAAGCTAAGGGAATATCTTGACCAAACGAGCATTGAAAGACATAATAAAAGGGATGTTTTAAGATTGATTAAAACAGTGAGAGAGAGAATAAAATAGGTACAAAGGGGGGAAATGGCATTGAATAAGTACTTACCAATAATAACCAATAATAATTGTAAATTGATTAAATGCTTGAATATAAAGACATGAGGTAGCTGAATGGATAAGAAAACATGACCAGCACATATGCTGCCTACAAAAGACGCCCGTCAGAACAAAAGACCTACACAGACTGAAAGTGAAGAAATGGAAAAATATATTCCAAGCAAATTAACAGGAAAACAAAGCCAGGGTAGCAATACTTAGACAACATAGACTTCAAAAAAGGCCATAAAAAGAGACACTGGAGAACACTTCATAATACTTAAGGGAAAAATCCAGCAAGAAGATATAAACATTGTAACCATACATGCACCCAAAGCAGGAGTACCCAAATAAATAAGAAAAATCTTGGAGGACCTCAAGAAAAAGAAAGACAGCAACACAATTATAGTAGTGGAATTTAATCCCCACTGTCAAGAATTGATAGAACTTCCAAACAAAAAACAGCAAGGATATTATGGCACCGCATAGTGCACTAGATCAAATGGTCTTCATTGTTATTTATAGAACCTTTCTTCTCACAGAAGCAAAATAGACATTTTTTTTCAAATGCACATGGAACATTTTCAAAGACAGACAACGTGATAAAACTCAAAACAAGATTCAACAAATTCATGAAACTTAAAAATTGAAATGACTAGCATTTTCTTGGAAAACAAAGTCCTGAGAGTAGAAAGCAACCTCAAGGAAAACTAAAATCATTCAAATTCATGGCAACTGAATAGCATACTATTAAACAATGAATGGGTCAATAATGAGATCAATGAAGAAATCAGAAAGCTTCTGGAAACAAGTGAAAATGAACATAAAACAATCCAAAACCAACTGGACAAGGTGAAGACAGTCATGAGAGAGAAAATCATAACAATATTGACCTACCCCCCCCAAATGTAATCTTTTCAAATAAAAATAAAAAAACCTAACCCTACAGTTATAAGATCTGGAGAAACAAAAACAAGCAAAGCCCACAGCTAGCAGAATGAAGGAAATAAACAAGATCAGAGCAGAATTAAATGGCATTGAGTCTAAAAGAACAATTCAAAGGATCAATAAAATCAGGAGCTGGTTCTTTCAAAGATAAACAATACTGACAAATTTTACCTGGGCTCATCAAGATAAAAGAGAGAGGACCAAAATAATAAAATCAGAAATGAAGGACGAGAAATTACAACTGACACCACAAAAAAAGAAAGGATTGTAAGAAATTACTATGAACCACCATATAACAAGAAATTTGAAAACCTGGGTAAAATGGACAACTTTTTAGAAATCTTTAGAAATATAATATTCTAAAACTGATTCAAGAAGAAGCAGAAAACCTAAAATGATTGGCAACAGCTGATTAAATTGAAGCAGCAATCAACAAACTCTCAGCATATAAAAGTCCTGCAGCACACACTTTCACAGGAGAATTTTATAAAACATTTAAGGGAGAGCTAACCCTTATCCCTCAAACTATTCCAAAAGGTCCATGAAGAGGGAAGACTCCCAAAGCCCTTTTATGAGGCCAGCAACATCCTATTCCTAAAACCAGATAAAGACACAACAAAGAAAGGGGAAAACAGGCCAGTATCACTATTGAAAACAGACACTAAAATACTCACAAAAAGATCATACACCATGATCAAATGGTATTCATCTCAGGGATGAAAGGACAGTTCAAAATACTCAAGTGAAAAAATGTAATAAATCTCATAAACAAAATGAAAAGCAAAAATCAAGTGATCATATCAATAGATGCAGAAAAAGCATTTGAGAAAGCACAGCACCCATTTATGATAAAAACACTCAGTAAAGTTGGAATAGAGGAAGCATATCTTAAAATAATGAAGCTCATCTACAAGAAACCTACAGCCAACATTATATTCAATGGCCCAAAACTAAAAGCTTTCCCACTAAGATCAGGAACAAGTTAAGGGTATCTGTTTTCACCACTTCTATTAAACATAGTATTGAAAGTTCTAGCCACAACCACCAGACAATACAAAGAAATAAAAGGCATCCAAATTGGAATGGAGAAAGTAAAACTGTCACTGTTTGCAGTTAACATGATAGTGTACATAGAAAACCATATAGGTTCCACCAAAAAAACTACTCGAGCTAATAAGTAGCATTGGCAAAATAGTGGGATACAGAGTCAATATTCAGAAATTTAAGGCATTTTCGTACACCAATAATGAAATGTCAGAAACAGAAACAGGAAAAACATCCCATTTGCTATAGCAACAAGAAAAAAAAAAGTCCCTAGGTGTAAACCTAACCAAGGGGATAAAATACCTGTACTCAGAAAACTATACAGCAGTGAAGAAAGAAATTAAGGAAGACACATATAGATGGAAGTATATACCACGTTCATGGATTGGAAGAATTAACATCAAAATGTCCATACTATCTAAAGCAAATTTAAGATTAAATGTTATACCTATTAAAATGCCAATGACATATTTCACAGATACAGAACAAATATTTCAAAAATTCATATGGAACTACAAATGCCCCCAAATAACCTCAGCAATTTTGAGAAAGAAGAACAAGTAGGAGGGACATTAAAGTGTATTATGAGGCAACTGTAATCAAAACAGTCTGTTGCTGGCATAATAAAGACACATAGATCAATGGAACAGATTAGAGAGTCAGATATAAACTCATGCCTGTATCGTAAATTAATATTAGACATAGAGACTGGAGCATAAAATAGAGTAAAAATAGCCTCTTAAAAAAATGGTGTTGTGAGATCTGGACAACTACATGCAAAAATATGAAATTCAGCCACCAACTTAACACCATACACAAAAGGACACTCAATACGGATAAAATACTTATATATAAACTGTGACATCATACAAGTCCTAAAGGAGAACAGAAACAGGAAAATTTCAGATATTCAATGCAACAATATTTTCACTGATATGTCCCCTAGAGCAAGGAAGATAAAGGAAAGAATAAAAATAATGGAACTTCATCAAAATAAAAAGCTTCTGCTCAGCTAAAGAAAACACCAGCAAAATGAAAAGAGAACTAAACATATGAAAAAAATTTATTTGTAAATGATACCATGTACAAAGTTTTGATATCCAAAATATATAGAGAAGCCACATGACTCCACTCCAGGAAAACAAACAACCCAATTAAAATATGGGCAAAGCACTTTAACAGACACTTCGTCAAGGAAGGCATACAGAGGTCCTAGGGCCATATGAAAGGACACTCAGCATCACTAGCCATCAGAGAGTTCTGAATTAATACCACAGTGAGATACCTCTTCACACCAGTGAGAATGGCCATCATAACCAAATCAACAAATAAGTACTGGCCAGGCTGTGGAGAAAATGAAACCCTATTACACTGTTGGGAATGCAGACTGCTGCAGCCACTGTGTAAATTGTATGGGAATAACTCAAAAAACTAAAAATAGAACTGGCTTTTGAGATGGCAATTCTGCTTTTGGGATTCTACCCTAAGTATCCCGAAACATGAATTCAAAAGAACCTATGCACCCCAATGTTCATAGCAGTGCATTATACAATAGCTAAGTGCTGAAAGCAACATAAATGTCCACCTGTAAATGATGGGATCAAGAAAATGTGGTACATTTACAAAATGGAATACTACCCAGCAGAAAGAAAGAAGGACTTCCTCTCTTTTGAAACAGCATCGATGGAACTGGACAGCATTATGCTAAGTGCTAAGTGAAATAAGCCAGGCAGCAAAAGAAAAATACCATATGATCTCACCTATTAATGGAAACTAATCAACACAACAAACAAGGAAGCAAAAAGTAATCAGAGACATTGAAATAAAGAACAAACTGGTAGTAACCAGAGTTGAGGGGAGAGGGGGAAGATGATAATGGTGGAAAGAATGGTAAGTGTCATCTGTGAATATGTATAAAGGATCCATGGACAAAACCAAAATGGGGAAGGGTTGAGGGTGTGAGGTAGGGGTGAGTTGGGCAGGGGATGGTGGTGACATGAAAGTGGAGGCAACCGTGCTTGAACAACCATAATATATAAATTAAAAAATAAAGTTATGTCTTATTAAATTCTAAACACTGCTTGCACTACAGAAATGTTTTAAGATAATTATAATATTCATTGAATATAAGCAATCCAACTGAAATATAAATTTCTTTAAAAGTGACATAAGTTCTGGCTGGTCAGCATGGATTGATCACAGGCATGGGAATCCAAAGGTTACCCATTCAGTTTCCAGTCAGGGCACATGCCTGGTTTGCAGGCAGGGTCCCAAGCTGCGGACATGTGAGAGGAAACTGATTGATGTAGCTCTTGCATCACACATCAATGTTTCTTTCCCTCTCTTTCATTCTCCCTTCCCCTCTTTCTAAATATTAATAAATAAAATATTTTTAAAAAGTGACATAAAATCTCAGAGTCCTTGAAAGTCATGTTAGATCTGTGACATTTCAGTATAATTGATGTCCTGCATTTGTATCTGCTTATTAAAAAAAAAAAAAACAACTAAAAGTAGTTTTGACCTTCTTGTATTTTCACATTAAATTATTTGAAAGCCTTGCTTTAGTATTTCTTCTTTAGTACTATTTTAAAGCCTATCTATTATTATAGCATATTTTCTTGTTTTTTAAAATAGCAAGTTTCCCATGTTTCTATTTTAGTAGTTTAGCAGGAGAAAGTTTTTATTAGATGTATTTATTTCCCCCCTTTCTTTCCATAATCAGTCAGGCTTAGTTTGCCACTAAGCCTACTCTTAAATAAAATATAATTTTCAGTTATATAATAGCTTTCAAGAAAATATCTCAAATTATGATAGAGTATTAAATGTTAAATGCCCAACACTGATGGAATAGGTGGGGTTTCTTATGGTCACATATGCATTATTACTCAATAGCAGAGCTGCCAAAACAATATGGGGTGTCTTTATTTCCAGACTAAGCACCAAACATGGGCTACTTCAATGATTCAATTTAACCATTATAATATAAAACCATATTGTGATTTTAAATTATTGTATTATGATTTAAGGTATTAAAATTAAGCAGGTATATATTGAGTGCTGTTTATAATGCAGTCATTGTACTAGGCACAATAGGGTGAGGGAAAAATTCAAGTACAGATAAATTACCTTGCCAAGGTACTCACAGTCAGTACTCAGCAAAAACAACCTATAACATGACAGAAATTGACCATATACCTCTATTTGTAAACTAACACATTGTTGTGCTGAACTCGTTCCTAAGACTCTAGCCAAAGTTTAAATACAGATAGCTAAAGGGAAATAAACTCTGAAAAAGCTAAAGATGACTATTGTTCCTGCGTTTTCTAGTTGGTAGAGTTAACTGGGAGAAATGGGTTGACTCACACAATGTGAAGTCAAATAAGGAGCAAAGAATTCTTGTGCGTGTGTGTGCGTGTGTGTGTGTGTTTGACAAGTTTTAGATTTTATTTTATTTTTTATATTTATTGGTATTCAGTTACAGTTATCCTGCCATTTACCCCATTGCTCACCCCTGCCCCATTCACACCACAAACCCACAGTCAATCCCCCCATTGCCCATGAGTTCTCTATTCATATTCCTTGGTTTTCCCCTTCCCCTTCTTTCCCCCATTGAAACCTGTCCCCCTCCCCTGTGCTTATTCTCAAATTGTTCTTTATTTCAATGTCTCTGGTTATGTTTTGCTTCCTTGTTTGTTCTGTTGATTAGGTTCCACTTATAAGTGAAATTATATGGTATTTGTCTTTCACCACCTGGCTTGTTTCACTTAGCATAATGTTCTCCAGTTTCATCCATGCCCTCTTGAAGGATATGAACTCCTTCGTTCGTTCTGCTGCATAGCATTCCATTGGGTAAATGTACCACAGTTTTTTTTGTTTTTGTTTTTTATCCACTCATTTACTGATGACCACTTAGGCTGGTTCCAGTACTTGGCTATTGTAAATAATGCTGCTATGAACATTAGGATGCATAGGTTATTTAGAACGAGTATTTCAGGATTCTTAGGGTATAGCCTCAGCAGTGGGATTTCTGGATTAAAAGGCAGTTCCATCTTGAGTCTTTTGAGGAAATTCTACACTGTTTTCCACAGTGGCTGCAGCCACTGCAGTCTGCATTCCTACCAACAGTGTACTACGGTTTCCTTTTCTCCACAACTTCTCCTGCACTTGTTTGTTGAGTTATTAATGATGGCCATTATGACCAGTGTGAAGTGGTATCATTGTGGTTTTAATTTGCATCTTTCTGATGGCTAGTGATGCTGAGCATTTTGTCATGTGTTTATAGGCCCTCTGTATGTCTTTTTAATACCAGAAAATTTTATATGGTCAAAAATACAAGGGATAAAAATCTGATTTCTCTAGAATTTTAATGTATTGGGTAGTATTTTAAAGATAATATTTAGATGAAAGAAAAAAGTCTGATTGATAAGAAACTTGAAAAGATATGGATAACAGATTAGAGAAAAATGCTTAGAGCAATTTGACAAATTGTTGCATACAAAAATTAAATATTTGTTTTAGTCACTAAAGTTGTGTCAAAAGTAAGTGCAATCTTATATCTGGTTTTTGTAAGCTCCAATTAGGCATTTTATATTTTGTGATAATTATTAAAAATTACCACTTAAAATTATGTTTTAATATAAATATAATAATGCATATGAAAGTATTTAGTAACTGTAATGTACTATACAAATGCTTGACATTTTATAGATTAAAAACTATAAATGTATGTGGTTTATTATTGAAGAGAGAATTTGTCAAGATCAAAGATAAATTATGAGAGAGAAAATGTGCATACACATTGACTTGTAATTAGCAGGACTAATTTCTGTAGACTACTAGTAAAATTAAAAGAGAAATAATTATAAAGGCAATAAAGTTATAATGATGTTATTTTCTTAAATTTATAGACATTAGTAATATCTTATTGTGCAAAGGTCACTAGGATTAAATTAGGTTAAACACTCAAGTTCATTCGATTTGAATTTATAGAATTCAAAATATTCATTTTAGATTTTGAATTTATAGAATTACACAATCTTAGAGTTATAATGGTAATAGAACATTATTTTATTCTTAGTATTTCAGAATTTGTCTTCTAGGAGAAATACTGGACCTGGAAAAAGGGGGAGCTTCCATGTTTTAGGAATCCTATATAGTAATTGCTGAAATGTTATTTTTATATTCTATGTTTTGGAAAATACAGAAACAACAAATATGAATTTTGGATAATATAGAAACAGTTATTTGAATTTTTTGGATTAGATTATTAATTTTTAAATTTATAGAACCACAGCAAAAATAATATTCTCATTTTACTACACAAGCATTTAATTCCTGTGGAATTATATTGAACCGCTTCAAACTGGCTTACGAAAGGAAGAAAATGGTATAGAATCATTAATTCTCCACCCTTCATCTTCTTCATTATATCCTGTTTGATCTTTGAAAATTTGGGAGCAGGGGAGAGGGAAGAAGTTTTTTTTTTTCTGTAGGGATAAATAATGACAGATATGAGACAAACTGAGTTTTTTTGTGTGTTATGTAATAGGACATAGGGAGATAAATGCCATTTCTGTATGCAAATGTTAAAATTAGTTTCTTTCATACAAGGATAAAATGTTTTTTATTTTTCTTCTTTCTTCTATTTTAATATATCTGTATTAAAAAATGGGTGTTAATTAAACCTACTGTGGTGATCTTTTCACAATATATGTAAATCAAGCTATCATGCAAATTATTTATAATAAACCTGGAAAAATAGCTTAGCATTCTAAGGGGGACTGTGTAAAGAACATGGAAATTATCTGACTGTTGCAAAAAATTAAGAACCATTACATTGAGGGTTGATCAGTATGACTTTGTTTGTTTTTAGTCATTCTTTGTATTTGAGGCTTAGAGTTTGAGGCTTAGCTAGTTTATATGGAATGTCATGAAGCATGATAAATTTTATTATAGAAAAGTATAGCTCCTTAAGCTGTTGGAATCAATAGCAATAAAGATACCTTACATTCTAATAGTTTTTTTTGCACTATACAAAGCAGTTTCTTAAAATTATTATATCTAGAATCTCTACAACAATAATATAGTCAAGTGGTGCTAAAAAGCCTTTGGATACATAGATATAGAATTGAACTTTGGTTCTGCTACTCACTCACTTTAAGTTTGAGTAAATTAGTTAATCTGTTTGACCCTAAGTTCCTTGTATTTTATAAAATGGAAATGGTAATTAAAAATCTATCTAGCACAGTTGTTTTGAGTAACCCATGATCACATATGATTACAGTACCTGATTTCAAGGATTTGATATGTATTGTTGTTAAATAATACAAATAGTATTTAATCTTTATCTACAGATTAAATATAGGTTGTGACTCACCTGATATTCAAACAGGACTTGAAATCTGATTTGGACTTTAACTCTAAAGTTTTATGTTATACCACACTCTCTGTATAGAGTTTCTATAATTTGAAATGTGGTCAATTAAAAATTGGAATTATTTCATTTAAGTATGAAAAACATACATTTTTCATGTTTCATTATGTAATTACAGTCAATTTCTTGTTAGTTTCTTTTTCCTTTTCTTTTATTTGAGTATTATCAATCATGGTTAAGTTTCATGTAGTTCCAAACACCCAATAGAATGTGGCAGATGTGTTGCTCTCTGCCTTCTGAAGATGAGTCATAAAAGGTAATGGGTCTTCAGTTTAGTTTGCTAGAACACTTGCATTTACAGCCTTGAACTACCATAAAATATACCTGATTACTCTTAGATCCTGAATGGCTTAAACCACATGCAGAGGTAGTGTGTAAGCACTCTGATTGAAAGTACCTGGTAAGCCCAGCCCTTCAGCTCTTTCTGCCAAGTTACCAGGTATATAAATAAAGCTATATTGGATCCTCCAAGCCAGCCCATCTTTTGATCTTTGGTTGAGGAGAAAGAAAGGGAGATAAAATTGACTAACTGGGACTTTCCAAAATTCCTTACTTAGAGAAGTTGTGAGATATAATAAAATGCTCATTGTTTAAGCCACTTATTTGTCAGGTTATTAGTTACACAACACTAGATCTTTGGAGAAGCCTGATTACACATACAATTCTATTTTCATAAAATGTTTTTCCTTTCTCTTTGTCACACTGACCACATTCCATTTGTCTCTTTGACAGGGATAAAATAAAACAAGTTCATATTCATATACTTATTATATTTAAGAAAATCCAAATGAGCAAGGAATTCTCTTAAGCAATGATAAGTGCCAAAGAATGGAGATATAGTTTGTAGGACATGGGTGATACTGTAGATGATGCATAACAGAAGAAGAAAAAATTATGACAGGTAAAAAGATTTTATTTTAGTTATTAATTATTTGGAAATAGTACTTGGAAAGATAAAGATTGGAAAAAAATTGAACCACTTAGTAGATACAGTAAAGTTTAATGTAATTGTATTTATTTTTAATTAAGACATGAACTTGGGACCATAATATACTTTCTTCCATAGCCCAGTTAGACAACTTAGGCTTAGAAATAATAAAACCAATAATGAAAACTAATATTGGTTGATGATATTTAATATATGGCCTTATTTAATCTTCATTCAAACCCTGTAGATGTGTTGTTCGCATTTACCTCAATCCCACTGCTGGGATTATACCCTAAAAATCCTGAAACACCAATTCAAAAGAACCCATACATCCCAATGCACATAACAACACAATTTACAATAGCCAAATGCTGGAAGCAACCTAAGTGCCCATCAGTAAATAAGTGGACCAAAAAATGATGGTATATTTATACAATGGAATACTATGTAGCAGAAAGAAAGAAGGGCTCCTACTTTTTGTATTAGCATGGATGGAACTGGAGGGCATTATGCTTAGTGAAATAAGCCAGGCAGTGAAAGATAAATACTATATGATCTCACCTATAAGTGGATAATCAACATAACAAACAAATTAGCAAAATAGAACCAGAGTCATGGAAATAAAGAACAAACTGACTGTAACTAGAGGGGTTGGGGAAGGGGAATAACAGCAGAAAGAAGGGAAATGGTCATCAAGGAACATGTAAAAAAGACCCATGGACAAAGCCAAAGGGGGGTAGGATTGAGGGTGGGGCAGGGGAGAGTGGTGGTGGGGAAATGGGGACAACTGTACTTGAACAACTATAAAAAATTTAAAAATTAATAACTACAACTCAAGAAAGTTAAGAAGCATACCCAAAGTTTCATAATATAATTTCAAACTTGAACCTTTTCTCCACAGACACAGCCACCAAATAGGTCAGTTACCTTTGTTTTGTTCTTTTTAAAACTTTTTTCTCCTCCATTCCTATAGGTAATATCAATGTGCTAGAGAAATTATTTTTAACATCATGAACACAGCCTCAAGAAGCAGAGAAGTAAATAAAGAGAAGGTCTGGGAGAATGTAAGTAGTTTAATATAAACCTATCCACAATACTGGATGTGAGGTAACAAATATTTCCTTATTTTTCTATTTCAGACCTATAAAAATCCTTTCTATATGATTTCATTAACATAATTAAGTACTCTGCTTCTGAAAATAGAAACTCCTTAAGCATGCTACACAATTTACATTTGCAAAATTGCTGTAGTGATTTATAATCTTAGTTCTGCAAGTACGCTGTGCTGATGTGTTTAATATGTAGTCTATACTTAGAAAGTTTCTGTTGGGAATGTTTACATTTATAGTCTAGTAGATAGCAGATTGTGTGCTGAAGTCTAACTTTGCCATGTATATGTTTCTAAATTCAGTGTGCATTTGCAAGTTTATTAGTTTGCTGGATAAAAGTTTATAACTAGTTGACTTGCAGACTGAAGCAATGGCTGTGGAGGAGTTTGAAATTAAGGATCAATGAAATGTGTGCAGCACACTTCCTTTGAATGTTAACTGTTGGAGTCCTCAGTCATTTTTTTTCATATTAAAATATGAGCTACAAGGAAGAGCTATCTCAAAATGAAATGCCATTAGTTTAGTAGCAACACCTTTCCTTTTATAGCAGACGTAGCAAAAACACTTCATTCGGTTGGCCAATGTAAATCTTGTGCTTTTAATTTACCTTTTGATATAATTGCTTGCAAATATGTTTGATCATGACCCATATTAAGATATTACTTTTAACCCAAGGCTCAGTAACACACATTTATATGTAACTGAAATAAATTTTTATGGGTAAAAGACTTCTGGGAATCAATAATTCCATACTGTTCTTTTCTGTTCTATTTTACTCTATTCTGTACTACAGTAAATTCTAGATTGTACCATTTTTTGAAATGCTACTACAGCACACTATAGTAATGTAATCATCAAATTTAAGGATCTCATTTCCCCGTACACCCAGAGCTTAGAGCTTAGTGATGAGAGCACCCAGGCTCTGAATTCCTACTTGTAATAGGAGATGGACTAGAACAGGGTGGAAGCAAAAGAAGGACACCTAGAAATTTTCTCTTTTTCTTATGAGAAAAAGTGAAGAAATTAAACACAAATGAAGAATAGTGTGTCATCACTGGTAGCAATAACATGTGGAAGAAAACACTTCTGGATACTAGATATTTCCTCACTTGACCGAACTTAAAAGGAAATTCTATGGACACAATGTTTATGTTGTCACTTAGCTTTATACTTCTTTTGATTTAAAATTAATACACATATACTCATTTATAGATAATTTGCAAAATACAAAATATTATAATGGATTGGGTAAAACTACCTACAACCATACCACTTATTAATACTATTTAATAATACTTTGCTATAACTCTCCATTCTTTACCTTTTATACATTTTACTTTAACAAAATTTATAGCTATGTTATATATTCTGCCTTTTACTTAAAATTATATATAAGGATTTCCATGGGATTGAGCATCTTTGAAAAATAATGCTAATGTGAACATTATATTAAAGATGGAATGATTTACTGACTTCTAGCCAAGATGGAGGTGTAGGTAGATACACTTTGCCTCCAGGCACAACCAAAAAAAAGCACAACAACAAATTTAAAAACAACAATAAGAACAACAACAACAAAAAACAGAACTGCCGGAAAATCAAATTGTATGGAACTCCAACAACCAAGGAGTTAAATAAGAAACATTCATCCAAACTGTTAGGAAGAGTGGAGATGGACAGCCAGGACAGAGGAGATGAGTGTCAAGGTGGTTGCTGGAGGACTAGGTAGTTGAGGCAGCAGCTGGAGGTCTCACATTTGCATGTGGATAAAATGGGAGGAACAACTAGGGAGTAAGAAAGACCATGCAACCCAGGGTTACAGTACAGGAAAAGAAAGCCTCAAAACCTCTGGCTGTAAAAACCTGTGGGAGTTGCAGTAGCAGGAGAAACTCCCAGCTTCACAGAAGAGTTTGTTGGTGGGGCCCACATGGTCCTATAACTTACACAAAACTACCCACCTGGAACTCAGCAACTGAAGGGCCCGATTTGCTTGTGGGTAGAGGGAGAAATGATTGAAAACTGGCTGAGAGCCAAGCAAGTTCCATTCTTCCCTATCTGACCCATCCCCCACATACAGTGTCACAACTCAGCCAATGGGTCACCACACCCAGATGAATCCCTCAGGTTCCTCCCCTTACAAAGTAACAGGTACACTAAGGCAAAGAAATATGGCACATATGAAAAAACAGATAAAAACTCCAGAAAAAGAACTAAGCAATGAAGAGATAGCCAGCCTGTCAGACGCAGAATTCAAAGCACTGGTAATCAGAATGGTCAGAGAAATGGTTGAGTATGGTCACAAAAAAGAGGAAAAAGTGAAAGCTATGCCAGATGAAATAAAGAAAAATACACAGGGAACCAACAGTAAAAGGGAAGGAAACCAGGACTCAAATCTTTGATTTGGAGCAGAAGGAAGAAATAAACATTCAACCAGAACAGAATGAAGAAACAAGAATTCAAAAAAATTTGGAGATGTTTAGGAACCACTAGAACAACTTTAAATATTCCTATATCTCAGTAAAAAGGATACCAGAAGCAGAAGAAGAAGAGCAAGATGTTGAAAACTTACTTGAAAAAAATAATGAAAAAAACTTCCCCAACCTGGTGAAGGAAATAGACTTCCAGGAAGTCCAGAAAGCTGAGAGAGTCCAAAAGAAGTTACACCCAAGGAAACACACAACAAGGCACATCATAATTACATTACTCAAGATTAAAGATAAAGACAGAATCTTAAAAGGAGCAAGAGTAAAGGAGACAGTTACCTAAAATGGAGTTCCCATAAGACTATTAGCTAGTTTATCAAAAGAAACCTTACAGGCAAGAAGGGGCTGGAAAGAAGTATTCAAAATCATGAAAGGCAAGGACCTACAATCAAGATTACTCTATCCAGCAAAGCTATCATTTAGAATGGAT
>PVJD01014805.1:0-18643 GCA_004026545.1 Mormoops blainvillei
CTGAAGTATTTGATGATGCTTAAAATTTCATATTGACTTTCATACTTTTTCATAACAAGACTGAAAAGAGAAAGAAACTCTAGTTCTGAAGAAGGCCTGTGTTAAGGGTTGAGGGTGGGAAAGAATGAGAGAAAGGAAGTCTTCCAAGGACTCAGTAGACATTAGTTAGGTCACACCGTAGTCTCTCTCCACACGACACTGGTTCAAACCAAAGACATGCTTTAGAAAAGACTTATGTTCAGTTGTTTATATTTTTGACCTTTTCTATTGCTATTTAATCAGCCATATCATGGTCAACGGATGAAATGCCTGATAACCAGGTAGTTAGATACTCAAGCTCTGCATATACCTGATGATGACAGAAGGTACTAGAGATGCTTTTGGACAATCAAGCTCCCATGCATACGAGATGTGGTAAGGTGCACACAATTACTCTTTGGGTCACAGAGCTGGAAGAAGCCTCTTTAATTTACAAAGAAAGAACCCAAGACCCAGAAACAATAAGTGACTTGTTTAAAGTCAAGCAACTAATTAGAGACAGGAGAAAAAATTACAGATAGCTCAATTGCCATGGTTAGTTCTCATGTCAAAGGCTAACCTATCTCACATGTACCTAAAAGTTTATTTAAAAAGCACAGCTAGCTAAAAAGTGAGATTTAAAATAGAAGGATACATAAAACTAAAATATTTTGTCAAGGAAATAAAATGAACTTATTTTGAAGGATATTTTAAATTGGTCAGAAATACAACCATTTTAACTGCTGCATTTAATTATAGGTAATTTTACAAAGAAAACTTATCTTTGCTTTGAATAAATAATGGCCAAATTTTGCTAATATAGATTAGGGCCCAGGCAATTAGACTTGTATTTAAAGAAATGTCCAGATTTCCATTAATTAAGTTAGAATTATTTCAAACACTTTTTTTTCTTTAATTTAGTAATGATTAAGAATGGCACATTGCTCAGAGCGAAGGAATGAAGAGCAGGTATGCTGTCTTACGATTAAAGAGTACGGCTCAGAACATGCGAGCCTAATTAGAGAATTTTGTAAAGGGCTTTGAAGATGAAAAGAGCTATAAAATCCCAAAGAATATTGATATTGCCAGGCTTACTTCTAGTTCTGTCACTAACTTGCTGTGTGGTCTTAAGGAAAAAAAAAACAATCAATAATTACTCACTTTGAACATAAAGATGCAAGGATGTATTTTGCTTCATTTTGCCAAATTTATTTTTTATTTTCAATATAAATTTAACAGGCATACCAAATAGACCTGGAACAACTTTGACACCTTAAAAATGTATTATAGTGGGTTTTTATTACCTATACTTTTATCTGGAAAATATCACTTTGTTTCTACTTCCTATTTTATTAATACAAGCAGGCCTCACTTTTTTTTTTTTTTTTGGCCATAAGATGCTTCTTAAACTGACCCTTAGAGATTAATGTTTCATAAGCATTACCTGATTACTGATTAAAGTACCGATTTCAGAGCTCCTAATTCCATGGCTCTGGATTGAAAGCGCTGAGAAATAGCCTGGTTACCCACACTGAAAAAGAAACATCTTGGGGGATTCTAATATTCCTAGTATCCCAGTTTCAGAACTAATGTTCTAGACACTTCTAAAAGTCAATTACCAAAGCAACCATGTGGCCTCTATTGTTATCTAAACGTGCTCGCCATTTTGTTGAAGGACACGAGAGGTTTTAATATTTGAACAACAACATTGTGATGGTTACTACTAGTTTTAGTCAAATGATGAAATAAGGATGTTTTAAAAATGGGAATTGTTCCAGAGAAAAGACACTTTTTCTTAAAATTTCCAAGCGCTTAAAAATAATTTAAATTGCTTAAAACTGCATAGACACCTCAAACATGGGAATACATTTTGATATTATATTACTTAGTCATTCCCGACATATTTCTGATGACCCTAGGTTAGGTCTGATGTCTGTACGCAACAGTGAAAACTCACTTTCAGACTGGCCAATTCTCTCGTAGATGACTTCCATTTTTTCAGAGAGGCAATGCAGACATTAATGTGAAGGAAACAATTTAAACAGATGCTTCCTTTTGGAAATAAATGTTTCAAAGATCAGATCTTATTAGTGGTAGTTCAAGAGTGTCAATGATAAAGATCATAACTCCTCAGTAATTTGGAACCGATATACAAGGCACTGATTCTCCAGGACTGAAAACTTGCTTTGAAACTACCAGCGAAGCTCTGTATTTCAGAGACAAGCATGCTCCTCAATTTACAATACACCTAAAGTGGGAATTGAGAGGTGTGGAGTTCACAAGCTGCACAGAAAGCAATTTTGCTTTCATACCTGGTGTTCTTGTGTGCCCTGACGAGAGGAATCCAAGTGCACAAGTTGTAATCTTTCCAAGAGCAGTAGGTTGATATCAAAGACTCCTCAGTGAAGCAGGGAATTGTGGCAGTACTTCAAGGAGTGTGATTGCAATTAACTCTTACATACAGATTGAAGGGATGCCCTGCTTGTTTGCCGAAGGCTTTGCTTGTGCTTCAGAGGTGACTGGATCCAAAGCACCGAGCATGCAGAGATGATAACCTGCTGGGCTGCAGAGAGTGTGAGCAGGGCAAAGAATTACAAAGTTGATGATAACATGTACATCTTCTAATGGCTTTGGAAATATTTTATACAATATGATAAGCCAGGGACTTTGTTTTCTAATTCTATTGCTAGAAATCAAAGAGTTAAACAAACAAACAAACAAAAATCTCCTCTGTGTGTGTGTGTGTGTGTGTGTGTGTGTGTGTGTGTGAGAGAGAGGATATATGAGAGAGAGAGAGAGAGAGGGAGAGAAAGAGAGAGAGAGAGGGAGGGGGGAGATAGAGGGAGAGGGAGAGGAAGAGGAATGTTCTGATACAAGATGATGGTGTTATGGGTGAGGAGCAACATGTCAATAAACATTTTACCCAGTACAGAACTCTGTTAGCAACTTTCCTCAATACAAAGTGACAATAGTGGCAAAGATTAAGGGAATGTGGAGCAGTAGATATGTCACAATTTAAATTAAGGAAACTATTGTCTAATAGGAAATGCATTCCCTCATCTCTCAACTTCTTAAAAATAGTGTTATTCTAAAAACAAAGTGGTCAGGGGAGGCTGGGGATAGTGTGGGAAATTAAGAAGCCAAAGAACTTGCACATGCACCCCATGGACATTGATTAAGAGGTGTGGGGATAATGAAATGGGGTTCAGGGAAGAGGGGATATGGGGGGAAAATGGGACAACTGTAATAGCATACTCAATAAAATATACCAAAAAAAAAAGTTTTATCCTTCCATGAGGAGATTCCAATTTGATACAGAACTTTCCCAAACTTATGTCAGGGACTGAACCTATCCAGGAAGTAAATCTGATTGCATATAATCAATTCAAATTACCTTCTTACTTAGTAATAAATTAGAAAAGCAACTCAGTAGACATAGACAACTATGTAATGTCACTTTTGTCTTTCACTACTTGTAGTTTTCAACTATAACAACAACATCCAGCTCTCTGCAGTTGCCTTATGTTCCTTTGTCTTTTGGTGTCTGGCCAAAAATGGAAGGTAATTAAGGGGTAAAAGCTTCAAGAGTGTTCTCTCTTTGTGCCAGGGATGTGTAGCACCAGCCAATTGTTTCTGATCGTTTTCTGAGTCCAGGCTTGTTTCTGGTCATAGTTGGGAATTCCAGGTAAGGACATTCTATGCGTAAGTGTATATCTGTTGATCTGAGCATGTAGTTGAGAGAAAACACTCCTTGTAGTCATTCTGCTAACATATTCAGACCACTGAAAACAAAAGTAAATCCATTATAGAAGGAAAAAAAGGAAACTATAACCAAAAAGTCCTCTTTCATTCTGAATGACTGCAGTGATAGGGAATATGGTCTACTAAGCACTAATTGGTTGCATGGGCAGTCGGAATAGATCATATGACTTTGGGACGGCATATTTTATGTTTTGAAAACCTTTTAAATTTGGAATGTATATCATTGAATATGTAAAAAAAACAAAAACAAAACAAAACAAAAGCAGAACATTTCCTAGCGCCCCATTTAAGGTTTTCCTAGTTCAAACTTATGGCATAATTTTGTGAGAACCTTTTACTGCCAAAGCTGGTAAAACTGACCCTCCATCCCGTCTGCTGGCTTCTTTTTGCAGTTTCAGCAAACTGACATTTAAAACGCTTCTCTTCCCACAGAACCTACTCTGTCTTCCTATCTGAAGTTCATCATGAGACTGATTTTTATATTCATTCCCTAGGGAGGGTATTCTGACCCTAACTGTGTCAGTCAGGATTAGGCTTGGCTCCATAGTAAGAGAGACCCAAGAATAGTGGATTAAATAGCGTAAAAACTTGTTTATTTCTCATTCAAGAAAAGCCCAGAAGGGATAATGGTGTGAGTGCTTGTAAGGGAGAGACCATACTATACATAACAATGTAAAACTCTTAAAAAATAAAGAGGAGAAAAACAACTATTTGAGGATCTTGGGAAGAAACCCAAAGCAGGCAGAATCTAAAGGGAATTAAACCCTTAAAGAAGGGAGCCACACTGGGATAGAGCCATGTTTATAGAGCTTTTCCCCCAGAGGTACTCTTCAATTTTTAAGCTTCAGCATCTAGAACTGAGCCAGAATGTGCAGTTGATTTGAAATGTCTAGAGGGCAGTGTTCAGGACATCTGTGATATTTGGACGTAAAGGGACAGAATTTTAAATAGAAGGAGAGGAAATGAGCATCAAAACCTGCTTTAAAATACTCAGTAGATCTTTGGCTGGCACTGTGCATTCATAGAGGAATACAAGAAAACGAACGGAGAACAACAGGTAGACTGAACTGAGCAGAGATTTCAGCTCTTACTCTTCACACAGGCAAGACTGAGTTTGAAATTTGAGTCCTGGCAATTTAGAAAACAGCTTAGAAACTCACTGAAAATCCAGAAGGACCATGCCTCAGGAAGGAAGACTTTGTCTTGGGACTAAGTAATTCATGTTAGAAGGTGGGAAATACTAATAGAGAGCCCAAATGGCAAGTTAAACTCATTCTTCCATAAGCTTATAAAAATTAAATTGCGTGCTAGGTAAAAAATTAATATTCTTATGGGGAATCTATAGTCTCTATAATTCATGATTCCTAAAAAGTATCATCTACAATTTCTAGTATAAAATTAAAATTATTAGACATGTGAAGAAACATAAAAATGTGATCTATATTCAAGGGAAAAAAAATCAAGTCAAAAGAAATAAACTCAAGACCAAAATGTCTGGTTTAGCATATAGGACTTTCAAGGAACTAAAGAAAAAATGGTGATAATGAGTGAACAGATGGGATCCTCACAGAAACATAAACACTATAAAAATGAAATAAGAATTCTAAAAATGAAAAGTACAGAATTTGGAATGACTAATTCATTAGATGGGTTTAACAGCCCTCAGAAACTAATATAAGCCTTTGCACGGTAGCTTCCAGGATCAAGATTCTGGGACCAAATGAGAGTCTTTGGCCTAGGATTTCATAGTCTTTCTATTACTAAGAGGTTTTATTTATTTATTTATTTATTTATTTATTTATTTATTTATTTATTTATGCTAGCCAACCAGACATGTTGTGTCTAAATGGTCTCATGCAACTTTTCTCTCCAGGCATGTTTCTCAATGATTGCACATAATATACAATTTTATATTAAATTATATTTAAAAAATTACTGACTTTCCATAACATTTAGGAAATGTAGTTGGGTAGAAGAAAATTAACGTAACAGCTGTGATTATAATAAAAATACCCTTGTAATACATTCAAACTTTGCAAGTTTTTAAAATCATCACTCACAAAGAAATTTAAGGATTTATTCATATTTAATACCTCAATGCATTAAAAAAAAGAAGAGTGTAACACCAACCAACTTGCTAGTATTATGTTTTGATAGGATGGTTGAAACTTTAGTATAAGCTGAATCTAACACTGTGGGAATTTGCTCATTTGGATCAAAAATCTGATTTAAAATCAAGCAGGATAGACATGGTGGGAAGGAAAAAGCATTTTGCAAGTATTTTTACAGTATAACCTAGATGTCTTGATGGCATGTTTATAAGCATAAGTTCATTATCTTGTTTTCTTTTTTCTGAGATATGCTAACTGAACTCTGATCATTATGCAGCATAGTACTCCCCAGTTTTGTAATGTTATAAATATAACTCTGCTTTCAGATAAATGGTGACAGAGTACATTAAGAAATGAAAGAAGACAGTTTGAAGCCTTAATCAAAACACTGCTTTCTTTTGGATACTGGAAATTAAAAAAAAGAAAAAAGTAGGACAATGATCTCATCATTGAGACTAGAAATAAAACACAGCCTTCCAAAGAATTATTGAAGGGGGTGTAAAAATCTCATGGTTTAATATCTCCATTGTCACTTTAAAAAGAAGAATTAATAACAAGTGACCAGATAGTGAAGAAGCTGAATTTTAATTTCAGTCCTGTTAATAACTCAGTGCATGACCCAGGGCAAGAACCTTAACCTTTTTGTGCTTTTGTCTTTCCTTCTATAAAATGAAGCAAGTACATTCATCAGGTTCTCTCAATGTTCTATGATTCTGTGAATTTTCACAAAAATAGTAATTTTCTAAGTGTGGTTGTTGGATAAGGATAATGCATACTTAGTGTTCAATTCATGTAAAAATGTAGTCAAGAAGTTTCTAGTCACCCAACAAAGTTTCACTGTTTTCATTAGAAACAATGAAAATAGACTGGGTTCATTCTCCTCTCATCCCACGCGCTGCCTCATGTAAAGTCACAAAGTCTGTAGTGATTTTTTTTTTCAGCGCAAATATAGAATAAATATTTAAGGTGAATGTTGAAAATCTTGAGGCTGTGCAGAATTCAGGTTACATTTAATGCAAAAGAGCTCAGGGATTCATGTCTCACTTTTAAGCTTATACTTTCACTGTCTCAGAGGGAAAATCTTCTATCATAGCACAGGTGAAACTGACATTTGGTAGGTTTAAGTAATGTAATTTTGAATATGGAATGATAGCATATGGTTTGTGAAACACAGAGCTCTGAGTTGAAAAAATCTTAGGTTCTAATTCAGCCATTACTAACTTTGCAACCTTGGATTTTTATTTGCTGTAAAAAGAAGGCCCTGAATCTACTAATTATTATGTCTGTTCAGATCTAACACTATGAAAGTTGCATTGCATTTCAATCTAAATTGTGGGTTTTGCATTATTTTCTGTGTTGTCATTTGAAATTAAAAAATCTTATTTGAATATCTAGTATTTTGTGAGCATCAAATAAAAGCACTCAATCATAAAGATAACAAAGGTGGGATAACAAATATTCTGAAGTATTTGGAATAGCTTTTCCCAAATATAAATTTAGGAAGAAAAGTGAGTTCTATGTAGATTTTACACACAATTCAACAAAACTAAAATATTAGTACTAATGACTCATGAAGAGTACTGGATTTCTACATCTGTGAGATGATGTTTTTACCATATCCTTGAAATTTCTTTTCAAGGTGTGTACACTACCACAAAATAACCTGATTAATCTGGGAAACTAGAATACCTACTGAATTCTAGTAGCACTTTAGCACTTTTAGTAGTACTTTTGTACTGACAGTGAAATTATTAAAATGATATTTTACATATTGTTACTTTTGAAAGGCTTGACATTTTTGTGGAGTATTATACACAAAAGAGCTTATTATGAGTTAGTTGATTACATTTGGATATTTTGCAATACTCCTTTGCTAAGCATTGGTTACGAGGTGCCACCTCAAATAACTTGTTAACTTTTCTAGGTATAGATATATAGATAGAAAAGAAACTTTATTTACTTTATATTGGGGCAGGATCTCTAGGGTGAATGGCTAGATTCTTGTAATTAAATCTGTTTTGAGCTGTTGCTGGTCATGGTGTTTTAACTGCAAACCTTTTGCCTACCTTATGCAGGAATGACTCACTAGGATGCAATGCAGGAATCAATTGTGCCGTTGTGAAATTAGGTTGCGGTAGTTTGTTCATGAGAAATCATTATGCAAGTGAGAAATGTAATGTACAGGTGAACAATTATTTCTCGTTGGGTGGATGTGAGTGTGCCTGGAGGTTACACCGGGATTTTCCACTTTCTATGTTGGCTTTTTCCAACATGTTCTTTTTTTATCCACCTTTAAAAAATAACTTACCCTTTTCAAACTCCATTGTTCTATCCTGAGTTAAGAAGTGCTTTTACCAGGGCACTGGGGCAAAGATACCACTGAATTCTAGGCCAAATTAAAAAATAAAGACACAACCAGACACATTAAAGTGAAACTCCAGACACCAAAGACAAAGAAAAAAAATCTTAAAAGCAACTAGAGATAAAAAATAGATGGGCTTCAAGTAATTGGCAATTTCAAAAACAACTGAGTTCTCAAAAGAAATAAAGAGGAAAACAAATGCAATGCCCAGTGTTCTGAGAGTAAATAATTGAAAATTCGGAATATATTTCAAGAAAAAGGGTAAACAAACTTTTAAAACAAATAGAAACTGAGAGAGATTGCCACAAATCAACCTCACTACAGAAAATTTCTATTTGTTTCTAGCAGGAAAAAAAATGACCTCAAATGAAGGTCTGTGAGGAAAGAAAGAATAAAAAACAAATACACTGAGAAATACATAGGTAAGTCTAGGTAAATAGTGACTTCATAAAGCAACAATACTAATAGCAGGGGCAGTAAAAATAATACATAAGATGACACTAAAATTCATAACAGCACTGTTATATGCACAAGGAATATTGGAACTTGGAGAGAACGTGAGTGTTTAACATTTGGGAAGGAGAGCAATGATGATGATTAAATTTTTACACAGACACATTACACTCAGACAAACACAGGTAAAAATGACTACAGCTTATCTGTCTGAAATCCATGGTCAAGAAAGCAACAGAACAACTTGAAAATGCTGAAACAAATTGTTTTTTAAAAATAAAGACACAGCAAAAACATTTTCAGAAAAACTAAAGTTGAGAGAATTGATTCTAGCAGTTCTGTGCTGTAAGAACTGTTAAAATGATTTTTTCAGGCAGAAAAAAAAGGATACTAGATAACATGGATCTACACAAAGAAAGAAACGGCATGGTAAATTGTACAGGTGCAGATACATATAGTGTATATTTGTTCTCATTTGAAATTTTTCTTTAAAAGATAATTGACTATTTAAAGCAAAATTTCTTAACAGTTATTATGGGATTTATAACATTTGGAGGTAAAATGTAATAACAATAGCATAAAGAACTACCAGGAGGAACAGATGTATATACAATTTTGAGTGTCTTATAATTTGATGTCCAGAGATAATATATTTTTTGAAGATGCACATGGTAAATCTGAGGACAACCATTTAGAAGGTAAAACTAAGAGCTGTAGTTAATAATCCAATAGTGTAGAAACATTCACTTATTATTACTGCTGCCATAACAGATTATGCCATTCAGACTACAAGAGTACACCCTGTGGCTCCCAGAGTTTCATACCTCGCCCACAAGTAAATACATTTCCCATCTCCCAATTTTCCTAAAATTATCAACCCATTGCAGTACTAACTCAAGCCCAAACACCTCATCTAGGTCTTCTTAGCTCAAAAGTCCCAAAACTCATAATCTAAATTATCAAGATTAATTATGGTAAGAATTTAGATATAATCCATTCAGGGATAAAGGGTTTTTTTCACCTGTGGACTGGTGAACTAAAAAACAAGTTGGCTGCTCCCAGAATACAATACTGGGCCAGACATAGAATAACAATTACAGACATTTTCATTTTAAAGGGAGACAATTAAAAAAAAAAAAAAGGATTTACTGCTCTCAGGCGATTTTGAAATACAAGTAGGAAAACCCCAGAGGCTCTGCTGTCTGGGCTCACAGCTCTGCCCTTGGAGTCATTCTGTCTTTGTCATGAAAGGTAGAGCATGCTTGAAGCTGAGTAACAGTTTTATTAGCCTGTTTCATGGCTGTAGAATTTAGAGAGTATGATGGTTTTTTTTTTTCATTTTCTTTTCTATTTCTTTCATTGAATGCTGGTAGGGTATCTACTGACATATGTTCTCAAAAACCTCCTGGGTCTCCTGTGTGCGTCACAGGGATACGCTCCATCAGTTAGGAGTCTTCCCCATTGGTCTTTTCCATCAGACGTATGTCTAATCTTTTAAACACCCTTCGTGTGACTAAATATGCTGACCTTGTGATTCTTTCAAGGTACTAGCAAACATTGTCTAGTATACTTTTGGCTTTCTGTCCAAAGTATGCATTTTGACAGTAAACTTTTAATTTAGAATCTTTTATAAGCTAGAAGGCTAAAAATTTCCCAAATTATCAAGTCCTGGTTTCTTTTTGCTTAAAGTTTCTTCCCCCAGTTTTTCATTTTCCTCTCACATTTTACTATAGGCAGCAGGAAGCCAGTTACACCTTCAGCACTATGCTTAGAAATACCCTCAGCTAAATATTGAAGGTCATTGCTAGCTTTGCACATAACTACAGTAATAATTCAGTGAAACCTTTCCAACACTACATAGCAAGGATTTGCTTTCCTCCAGTTTCCATGAACTCATCCTCATTTTCTTCTGAGGTTTCACTAGTAGGGCTTTAACATAAATACTTCTACCAACAGTCTTTAGTGATTGAGATATTCTCTAAGATGGTGTAGGTTTTCCCCACTACACTCCTCACTTCCTTCTGAGGCTTCACAAACAAGGTCTGTAACATCCCTATTTCTATTAATGGTCTAGTTACTTTTTCTGTCATGTACCTCAAAATTCTTCCAAATTTGTTCTTTATCCCATTCCAAAGTCACTTCCAAAATTTTAGGTATTTGTTATGGTAATGGCTCACTTCTATTTACCACAACCTGTATAATTTCTTACTGCCTCTGTAACACATTGCTAAAAACTTAGTGGTTTTAAACAACACAAATTTATTCACTTCTAGTTCTGGGGGTCAGAAGCCCAAAATCAGTGTCACTGGAATACAGTCCAGGTTCTGACATAACTGAACCATTTTTTTTTTTTGAGAGGTTTATTTGAGAAGTTCTAAGGGGACAATTTTTTCTTACTTTTTCAGCTTCTAATGACTGACTGTGTTCCTTGGCTTGTGATCTCTTCCTCGTGTCACCCCAACATCTCACTTCATCACATGTCCTAATACTGACTGTAACCCTCCTGCTTCTCCCTTATAGGGCTATATTCTGTGATTATATTTGACCCACCTGGAGAATCATCCCATCTTAATTCCCTTGACTTTATCACATCTATGAAGTACTTTTTAATATAGAGTGTAGCATATTAATATGTTTTGGGCATTAGGATGTAGCCAACTTGGAATGCCATTACATAATCTACCACAGTAGATAAAATTAAATACTAAAAGTATTCAATCTGAAAGAAGTTGGAAAATAAGGAAGACTATATGGGATAAATAGAAAACAAATAGAAAAATATAGTATTCAAGTCAAACATATTCATAATAAGATTTCCAGAAAAAGGTCTTAGATTCTCCAAATTAAGGGAAGACAAAACCAGATTGTCAGGGCTGGTAATTAGGCTGCAGGAGCCTCTTCTGTCCTTCACAGAACCATTTAGGGACAATCTGACAGTGATCCTTTAAGCTTCAACACATGGTTTCAAAGGGTCAATTTTGTGCTAGTAGTTACCATTGCAAATTAATATAGTATAATTCACCATATTTACAGATTGAAAGAAAAAGTCAAAGGCTGACATAGAATTTCATAAAGTTCGAGTATGACAAAAACAAAAACATTGACAAATTTAAAAAGGAAAGCTATTTTCCATATTTATAAATGTTATGTATACTACCACCCTAAAGAAAAACAGAAAAAAATAGAAGAAATATCATAGTTCATGAGAATAATATTAATCTACAGAGTATAGAAAGAAAAGAAAAAGAAATAAATAAGTCTGAAAAACATGAAATAAAATGACATTCTTTTCCTAATTCTAAAGGAACTTAATGGCTAGATTATTGAAATTTATAAAAGCCTTTATTGTGACTAGATAAAAATTAATATTTAAAATTTACATAGAACATTTATACATAGAACAAATATACATAGAACATTTGCTACATTTTCTAATAACATTAGATATTAAAATAATTCAGGAATAAATTATAATATATTTAAATACACTGTATTTAAAATATTTTATTGACATATATTTTAAGAAGGAAAATCTTATTTCTGGGCTCTCTATTCTGTTCCATTGATCTATGTGTCTGTTTTTATGCCAGTACCAGACTGTTTTGATTACAGTGGCCTTGTAATACAGTTTGGTTCAGGTATTGCGATCCCTCCTACTTTGTTCTTCTTTCTCAAAACTGCTGAGTCTCTTCAGGGTCACTTATGGTTTTCCATATACATTTTTGAAATATTTGTTCTATATCTGTGAAATATGTCATTGGTATTTTAATACAGATTGCGTTGAATCTATAAATTGCTTTGGGAAGTATGGACATTTTGATGATGTTAATTCTTCCAATCCATGAACAGCATATATGCTTCCATTTATTTGTATCTTCCTTAATTTCATTCTTCAGTGTTCTGTAGTTGTCTGCATACAGGTCTTTTATAAAGAGGCTTGGTTAGGTTTATTCCTCAGTATTTTATTTTTCTTGTTGCTATAGCAAATGGGATTTTTTTCCTAATTTCTGTTTCTGATATTTCATTGTTAGTGTACAAAAGTGCCTTCAGTTTCTGAACATTGACTTTGTATCCCACTGTTTTGCCAAATTCTCTCCTTAGGTTGTGTAGTTTTTTGTTGGTGTCTGCAGGGTTTTCTATGTATACTATCATGTCGTCTGCAAATAATGACAGTTCTGCTTCCTGCTTTCCAGTTTGGATATCTATTATTTCTTTTACTTGTCTGATCACTGTGGCTAGAACTTCCGATACTATGTTGAATAGAAGTGGTGAAAGCAGACGCCCTTGTCTTGTTCCTGATCTTCATGGGAAAGTTTTAGTTTTTGCCCATTGAATATGATATTGGCTGTAGGTTTTTCATATATGGCTTTTATTATGCTGAGGTATGCTCCTTCTACTTCTACTCTGCTGAGTGTTTGTATCATAAATGGGTGCTGTATCTTATCAAATGCTTTTCCTGCATCTATTGATATGATCATGTGATTTTTGTCTTTGCTTTTGTTTAAATGGTGCTGGGAGATCTAGACAGGTACATGCAAAGAAATGAAACTTGACCACCAACTTACACCACACACAAAAATAAACTCAAGATGGATAAAAGACTTAAATATAAGCTGTGACACCATAAAAGTCCTAGAGGAGAACATAGGCAGGAAAATTTCATATATTCCACACAGCAATATTTTTATCAATATGTCCCCTAGGGCAAAGGACATAAAGGAAAGTATAAACAAATGGGACTCCATCATATTAAAAAGCTTCTGCACAGCTAAAGAAAACATCAGCAAAATCAAAAGGGAACCAACTATATGGGAAAATTTATTTGCCAATGATGCAGCAGACAAGAGTTTGATCTCCAAAATATATACGGAACTCACATGACTCTATTCCAGGAAGACAAACAACCCAATTAAAAATGGGCAAATGCCCTGAACAAACACTTCTCCAAGGAGGACATACAAAGGGTCCATAGACACATAAAAAATGCTCAACATCACTAGCCATCAGAGCGATACAAATAAAAACAATGAGATACCACTTTGCACCTGTCAGAATGGTCATCATTAAGAAATCAATGAATGATAAGTGCTGGTGAGGTTGTGG
This sequence comes from Mormoops blainvillei, assembly GCA_004026545.1. NCBI lineage: Eukaryota > Metazoa > Chordata > Mammalia > Chiroptera > Mormoopidae > Mormoops > Mormoops blainvillei. The sequence goes on from PVJD01014805.1 coordinate 13,810, forward strand.
GGAAAAAGGAACTGTAGTACACTGTTGTTTGGAATATAGAGTGGTGCAGCCACTGTATGGAATTTCCTCAAAAAACTAAAAATGGAACTACCTTTTGACCCAGCAATTTCACTGCTAGGATTATATGCTGAGAATCCTGAAACACCAATTTGAAAGAGTGTATGCACCCCAAGGTTCATAGCAGCCTTATTTACAATAACCAAATGCTGAAAACAGCCTAAGTGCCCAGCAGTAAATGAGTGGATCAAAAAATTGTGGTGCATTTACACAATGGAATACTATGCAGCAGAAAGAAAGAAGGAGCTCCTGCCCTTTGCAACAGCATGGATGGAACTGTACAGTATTATGCTAATTGAAATAAGCCAGGCAGTAGAAGACAAATACTATATGATCTCACCTATAAGTATAAACTAATCAACAAAACAAACAAGTGAGCAAAAATGAATCTGAGACATGGAAATGAGGAATAAACTGACAGTGACCAGAGGGGAGGGGATAGGGGGACAACGGGGGTGGACGGAAGGAGTAAAAGGATCAAATCAAGGAATGTGTATAAAGGACCCAAAGACAAAGACAGCAGGGGTTGGGGGGATTAAATGTGGGACATGGCAGGTGGATAGGGCAGGGAAGAGTAATGCGGGAACAATAGGGACAACGGTAATTGAACAACAATGAAAAAAATAAGAGAAGTTTTAGAAACCTGAGATTTTTCTAACAAAATTAATATAAATAATATCCATACAGATTTGGGAAAGTTTTGTGTGAATAAAGTGTAACTTTTGCATTACCCAGGCCTTGGAAGGCTTCTAAGAAGTTGGACAGTCTTTGAAGTACTGCACAGACTTTTTCTTTGGTAAAGCCTGCAGAAGAAAAGTTTACTTTGTGTACCTTTGAGACATTCAGAACTTACCTATATTCCTAAGATGTCAAACAGGGCACCAAAATGCATGGGACAGGATGAAGTATTATGTACTCTTTATTCTATTCTCTGACTCAGTAGCTTTCTTCTCATGAAGACCTCAGGACTAATGCTTCCTGAGTCCACATTCAAATTTCTTAGTAATACCTTCATGGTCTAGAATAGTGTTTTTTAGTTTTCCTCCCTCCCTCCCTCCCTCCCTCCCTTCCTTCCTTCCTTCCTTCCTCCCTCCCTCCTTCCCTCCCTTTCTTCCTTCCTTCTCTCTTCCTGTCCTTCCATTCATTGTCATTGCCTTTTTCTCCTTCCCCTTCCCTCCACCTCCTTCCTTCCTTCTCCTTTTCCTCCCCCCTTCTCTTCCTTATCATCAAAGGCCTTTCTAAAAGTTTATCTAAATCTCAATATATTAAAGAAAAGTTGGAGCACCCAAACTCTCCCCTGGTCAGCCCCCCACAACTGATTTTACACAGTGATGCCTGAAGTACCTTTGAAAAGCATGTAGGGCTCTCTGGTGCCCACTTTATAAACTCTGATGTAGGATGAAGTGAAGCCTTATGATAAATGAATGTATATGTAAGGTAGTCACACATATTGAGAAATCTCATGAATAATAAAAATAAATGAGAGACATAGGATTTGATCAGCCAGGAAAATGGAAAACAGAGAAATATACATTTATTATGAACACATAATTAGTAGAAATAGAATTTTTAATTTTCTAGTACTTGATTTATGTAATTTCATATTCTGAAAATGAATCAGAGTAGACAGTATAGTATAGAAAGTCGGTGTTGAGTTGTGGAAGAACTTAGTACCAAGATATCTGCCTTGGCTTGAGTTAATGTCTGTTCTATGGCCCTTGGAGAATCAATCAATGTTCTAAGTTTCCTTGTCTCCAAATTGGGATAAAGAGCCATGGCTACCCACATGTGAGAACAGTTCAGAAAATTACATCAGGTGATATATTTGGAAGTCATTTGTAAAGTACTGCTCCAGAGATTGTAGAGTTGGTTTTAATTCTCATTTCATCTACCCCAGCAACTATCAAGGAAGGCAGTAATTGAGTCTCTTTTTCTTGACAATGCATTAAACTGAAATTTTAAAGTTGTAATGTGTTTAAAATTTATGGACTCATCTTCCCAAACAGGATATCAAACTAAAGGGGAAAGGAGAGAGGTAAGTGCATTTTGCCATGACAGTAGCCTAGATCTGAATAGAGTTTTTTTTTTTTTTCACTTTTGCTATGGTGCTAATCTGAAGTATTGTGACATGCCTGGGGTTCCTCTTTAGTGGGTGGAAAGGAGCAGGCTTCTCTGAAAATGGTTTATAAACAAATTACGGCTGCCCTGAAACTAGGGCAACTGATATCATGGGCTTATCTGTTTAGTATTTTAGACCTAGTCCTGATGTTACCGTTCACCTATTAAAGACTGGCTTTGGGCCTTCCAAGTGTCAATACATGTGTATAGATGGCCTTAGGTTCTTAACCATAAATGTTAATACTAAAAATGATCATTTTTTTCGTGACTAGAACCACTGAAATTAAAAACAGCAGGAAGGTATAAACAAGATATGTTTACTTTTTTTTTTCCTTTGAGACTGAGAAGTTTTGAAATGCAAATGAAAAAGATTAAGGCTATGTTACAGGTTGAAATGGCGGAAACTTACTTTCCTAAGTCTTGGAATATTTCCTCTTGGGTAAAATGAATCTGATCTTTTTAAAAAATCAGGCTCAAGGGAATGTGGAACTATATAAATATGCTTCAAAGAAAATAGTTTCTTAGATAGCAACTTCTATTTTCAAATGGTTTCAGATGAAGCTGTTTAAAGATCACATTCTGTTTTTGCAGTGTGAAATTCAGTGAATATTTTATTAAAGATTAGTAAATAGAATGTTGAATATTTTTCTATTGAATCCTAATACTGTCTGTACTGTCAGTCTAAATGTGTCAGAATGTTCCTGAGAAATTTTAAACTTCACAGATTCAATAGATGTTATTATATGTAAGGCATTTTTTTCTATTCTATATACCAGATAGAGCAAATAATACCCTCCTTTGTGTTATCCATGCTCTGACAAACTTTTGATGGTTGAAAATTACATAATCATGGCCATTCTTATAAAAACAAATGAACAAAATTTGGTGTATATTTCATTTTCACTTGATTTTTTTCTAATTTTAAATAATTCTTTAACATATGAGGATAAAATAAAGGATTCGCATACGACATGATGTTCAACTGGCAATGTTTATTTGTATTTAGACACAAGGTAATCTATATTTTTTAAACTGAGGCTCTATCTTCATGAGTTAATCCTGTTACACTTTAAATTGACAAAAATAATATAGCAAAAAGGTGGAAACTGAAAATAATATCTTTTTCTTAATATAACATTTTAAAGTACTGCAGTTGCGCCTCAATGTCAAACTTTGTTTTTATTATAGTAATCCAAGATAATAAATAAATACATACATACATAGATAAATAAATAAATAAATAAATAGAGTGGGAATGGCACCATAAACATGTAAGATTTAAATTCCTCTAGTTAACTTTAATCTTTTAACTATGAGGTCATCTAGGGGCCAAAGTCAGGAAATTCCTAGCTAAATGGCTTCAGAACATGCTTTCATTTGATGCAATTTTAAAGCTATGTTGTCAACATTCAGTGAAGATGAATTATATTGCTTTTAAAACAAGGATATCCTATCCTTCACCCTCCCCAATTATTATAAAATTAACATAAATAATTTTGTTTTGTTTTTTCCATTATATTATTGACTCATTCAAATTTCTAATCATAATAAGTTAATTCATTATAAAGCAGTTTTTCTAAAATGAGATCAAGTATATTGTAGATTATGTTAGAATAACCTGTTTTACCTTCTTAGAGGTTGAAATCAGTCATCATTATAATTTTTCCTGTCATTGCCAACATTGATGTTTTTTGGACTAAGCCTGCTCTTCAGATGTGTTTTCCCTTAAAGTCCAATATATTTGCTGAAATTTGAAAATGCTTTCTATTTCTCAAATTAATGAACAGAAACACCAGCCCAGAAAGTCTAACTTTTTAAGCAATTATATGTGAGCAACAATTCTCACATTTGTATACGTTCTTTTATTCAATTGAATATAGAATTCTTTGCTTTCCTAATACTGAGAATGAATTTTTAAAGTGTTATAAGTCTATACAGAAGCTTTTTCTTGCACAATTATGATAAGGTTCTAGCCTGGGAATTAGCTTGGTGAATGAAAGACCTTGGAGTATTAGAGTTGGCGAGACCCTGAAATATCTGGTACCAGGATGGCAAACACAATACCAGACGAGGCTGGAATTTATGTGTGTGGTGGCTGAAAGACAATAGGAATGGCTCTGTGGGAGTTCAGGCTCAGGGAACACTTCATAAATTCATCCAAATGAAGCACCATTGTTGGCTGGTTCAGTTCACTAGCCACCAACCTGACACTGGGATTTCCATTTAGTGTGATCATTCATAATGTGAGGAAATTTGGGCCAGAGGAGAAAAATGACATATCCAAGGTCACACTATTACTTAGTGCCTTAACTTAGACATGTCTTCCTGTTCATGATTTTATAAGGCAGAGTAAGGTATTGTAAATCTAATATTATATGCATTCATTGCATAGTCATTATCCTTGTGGCACTGTGTATAGGCACTGGGGGAGAAGGACCATCAGATTGTTTTAAATATAAAAATAAAATGAGGTGGAATATATTGAGTCAGTAAAATAAGTAAGTAGTCCTTAAGGTCTAGTGAGATTTCTCTCTCTTTTTTCCTTTTCATATAATTAATTAATTATTTATTCAACATCAAATATTGGGTTTCTGCTCTATGCCAGGTAATATGTTAAACAAGGTGGGTCGCAATGATAAAGGGAGAGACTCTACCAGCC